>JAGDQP010005234.1:0-41729 GCA_022664845.1 Lepisma saccharinum
ACTTCTCATCATATGTCAACACCCTGTCCAGAAATGGCTCCTTCCTCAGACGAGACAGCAAAGAAACACAGGTGTCTGCTCTTGTTGCCTTCTGGCCCGGAGTCAAATCATGTGGGACCCATCGAGCGAACTTGTAGTGCTTCCCAAGTTGATGGAGGTGCTGCCAAATGGTTTCTCCACTCACACTGAATTGTAGTCCCAGTTCCTCACATGTCTGGCCACTGTTCACCTCAATTGCTGCCTGAAGATCTTCATTTTGTATCTGTGTTGGTCTCCCTGCACGTGGTGCGTCTTCGAGTGTTTCGTCACCGTCCTTAAACTTGGTAAACCACCTCTGCACAGTCCGCGTAGTCACGACACCCTCACCAAAGGCCTGGCATATCTTCCGCCCCGCTGCAGCTGCATTTGACCCCAGTTTGAACTCGTACAGCATACACGCCCTTATGACGCTCTGTAGAGGTCCCATGTTCAGTCTGTCCTTCCACACGTTCACGATGTAACTGAACTTCCACAACCAGGTAGTATGTTGGCTATACCCACACCAACAACTATATATATGAGCTCCTGCGTAACCTAGTCGGTAACGCGCTCGACTTCAGTGCGAGCGGCCTCAGGTTCGATTCCCGGTGGGGGCTCAAAATTTTCGGTGTTGACCCAGCATCGTGAGGACAAATTGGGGAGCTGCTGTGAATAAAACACAGTGGCGATCACAGTGAGAGCTCCGGCTCTCCTCTCCCAACCCGTCTGGTCAGCGTGGGCTGCGCTAAGAAGTCAATACGCTGAAATGTCAACGCGCTGAGGTGTCCCGAACCCTTATATAGAATATCCCTCGTCTGAAATCCTCCCTTTTTTTTCTTAAAAAAAATAATTAAATAGCAGATGAGAATTCATATATCAATTCCTACAAATTAAACAATTATAAAAGCATAGATAACTGTCATCTTTATTAACACCTGTATTCATTATTGTATCTATATCTTTACTATTAATTAAGGAGAGAGTTCACTTTTATATTCTATATAATTCTAAATTGTCTTCAAAATAAAATATGTACTTATTGGATTTCCAAAAATTAACAGTTTGTAAAGATCACTACCAAAACGTACTGCAATACTAATTAATATACATACGAAAGTAGCAAAAGAACAATAAATAAATAGTGGAAATTAAATTTGTACCAACTTCAAATACAGCAACAATTGTCAGCAACAATAAACAAGTCATCCTGATGCAAGCTTATCTAAAGCTCGACAGCCTTAATTGTTGAGTGGTCATCATCAAAATCAAAGGAAGGAAAAGCAATTGGTTATGAACTTTCTTCCCAGAAAATTTGAACTCTTTAGGCTTGAATTTGTAGCAGCAGCAACGAAATTTTGTGTAACAACGAAAATACATTAGACATATACTGAGGTAGTGCTGCCATCTTTTGTTGGAGATCGTTGCTTTACATTAACCATAATAACTCGTATTTTCATGTTTTTTCCTGGTTTCACACATTGTTTGTGTAGAGAAGGTTCTGATAGAAATTATCGATTCGTTTTGTTGCGATACCACATGTAGCGATAGTCGTGAAGAAATTCAGTTTTAAAACTAGTTTTTTGTGTCTTTTATTCTTGTAAACAACTAATTCGAAATAGTAGTAACTTTGATATATGTAATGAAACTAATGATCGTTTCAGCAAATATTAAATAAAACTGTACTTCACGGTGGTGAAACTATGAAACTAAATAAATGTACTTCATTCTTGTAATTATTGAATTTTAATATGTCCTTTTGAACTTAGGTAAGAGTATTTATAAGTGTAGCAATCTTGTGTTTCATTTTCTATCTAATTTCTCCGATCGTCACCCACTGACACAAAATCTACCCGAGAGAGAGAGAGAGAGAGACATGACGTAATTTTTAACGGATTGAAACCAAACTTATCACAATAATTGGTTGTCTAAATATCTTGGATTGGTTCAAGATCGGAAGAAAAGTTTCAAAATGGTAGCCGTTTGAACTTTTAAAAAAGATCCTCAATCTTGAACCGATTGGAACAAAACTTGGTACAAAAATTGGTATTTATAATAACTTAGTTGTATGTTAAAATCAGTCGTTTCAAATTTTAAATGTATCTTCTCGCGCGGCCCTGTGCTAAAAGGTGAATTTCTTTGTGACGAAACTAGAAACTTCCATATCTGAAGATAAAATTATTAAAATTTAAGAATCTTAAGTTTTATGATGGAGATTATAGTTTCAAAATTATATCTATGAGTAGTTGTTCAACTCACTGTTAATAGTCAATAATAATAATAATAATAATAATAATAATAATAATAATAATAATAATAATAATAATAATAATAATAATAATAATAATAGAGTTTACCATGCAACGTATGTGAACATATTTTAATTGTTATAAGGTTGTGGAGTCGGTATCGTAAAAGAAGGGCCCGGACAAAAGGGCCCGAAACAGAACGGCCATGCGTTAAAATGTCATTCGACCTTTTCCTGATTCGCTTTTTTTGTGATTCGCTCTTTTTGTCATTCGACCTTTTTGTGATTCGACCTTTTTGTGATTCGACCTTTCTGTGATTCGATCCTTTTGCGATTCGCCCTTTTTGTGAGTCGACCTTTTTGTGATTCGACCTTTTGGTCATTCGCTCTTTTGGTAGTCGCTCTTTTTGTCATTCGCTCTTTTGGCCTTCGCTCTTTTCGTCATTCGCTCTTTTAGTAGTTCGCCCTGTTTGTCACTCGCTCTTTTAGTCATTTGCCCTATTTGTATTCGCTTTTCTGTAGTTGCTCTTTTGTCGTTTGCTCTTTTTACATTCTATCTTGTGTCGCGCTACCAGACATTCGCATATGCGCATATTTCAATACCACAGTAAGCAGATTATAGAAAATATGTCGTATCCCATGGCGACTTTGGAGGATATCCTCACTAAAGTACAAGGAGCAACAACCGTTGTCATATTGAAGTTAAATCAAGCGTTTTTCCAATTAAAATTAGATAATAATACAATGAAACTATTAGTAATTAACACTCCCCTTGGTTTATTTTCTCACGAAAGATTATCATTTGGGCTATCAAGCTCTCCATTCTTATTTCAGAAATATATGGACATGACTTAGGTAGAGTTTCCGTACGCTCAAGCTTTCCTTGATGATGTTTTAATATATGGAAACGATATTACAGATTGTTATAACAAACTTGTAAAATTTTATCCAGATTTCAAACTTTAAATGTAAAGGACAAAATTATAAAATGTAATTTTCGTCTGACGAAGTAGAGTATTCAGGCCACTTGATATCTGCTAACGGCCTAATACCGTTGCCTAAGCACCAGGAGGCAGTTTCGAAATGTCCTATTCCTGAAAGCACTACACAGTTAAAATCCTTTTTAGGACCAAGCATTATAAACATGTTTACTTAACTCTACTTCTTCCCAATCAACTCATAAACATGAAAATCAAAAATTTATTAACGCATAGGAAAAGACTAATAAACCTTTTGAACGAGTACATATAGATCTTTATATATCGGTGGAAATACCTTTCTTATATACGTTGGCAGTTTTTCAAAATAGATACATGTCAAACAAGTCATGTCGACAAACGCCGACGAAACCATAAAGAAATTTTAAAATGTTGCAGATTTAGTAGAATATACATCATTAATAATATCTGATAACGGACCACTTTTCAGTAGATGGAAGTTAAAAGACTGTTGCAGTCGAAACAGTTTAGGCGTCATGCATACACCGACGTACCACCCTCAGAGCAATGGGTAAACAGAGCGGGCGGTGAAGGATCTAAAAGCAATTCTAAAGAGAAAATTACAGGATTTACCTATATAAAATTAGGAACAAGTTGTTCGCAATGTACAAAATGATTTAGGTTTCGCTCAAACACCTTTATTACAAGGTAAATCACCTGCTGAACTAATTTTTAAATTTAACCTAATACCAGATTTAATCGAGTCTATAACCAGACAAAGATTTCTACTCACGAACATTCGGTTCACAGTAAAGAACTGCGAACCCCAATAGGAGCTATAGTTTGGTGCGAAAACGTTCCACACATTGCCAATTACGTCCAAGCAAAAGTTATAAAACATGTAGTCAACAGATAATTGCAAGTTGAATATCATGAAAAAGACGAATTATTCATGTGGATCAATTACGTTAAAAGAACCAAAGGGTAGATTTTCTAGTAGTGATCTCGAAAATATAATGATTTGTGGAATTGGAACATTCCAGATCAGATAGAGCAGAAAGGGTAAAAAATAATACAGGTAGGACTACTCATATTCCAGTCCGATATTCTACCAGAATAAAAGTGTCTAATAAGCATTTTCCGTCTGATGGATATTAGTGAGTTTTGTTTATTTTCAGCTGTGAAATTTGGAACACGATTCAGGAATTGTGATACAATTTAAATGAATTCTGAAAACTATTTTTTGTCAAGATTTGACAAACCAACATTATTTATTATTGTTATATTTATTTTATGAATTCATGCCCACTAATTTATTTGTGTAATTTGATTTCATTATTTAATGTGCTTCATTTATTTGATGGAACTATTAAACTTTAATATGCCCAAAACAATTATTCACGGTGATATTGAAATGAAATTTTAATGCAAATTAATTTCATTAAAGTTAGTCTATAACCTTAATTTTTGCAGGAGGGAGGTGAAATGATAAGATACGAAATGTGAAATGCTTAATTCAGAAAATATAAGAACAAATTATTCTTATTTGATGATGACACTTAAAAAAAGGTCATTTCTTTCTAGAACTTTATATAGGTTTTATTGATTTTCTATGTACAACGAAGTAGGATATTTTTACTATATGGAATATCGATTGTTGAAGTACTTTCATCTAAAAATGCTACTAAGATTTCCAGAGTTTCGAAACTATTTAATATGCTTATCTTAAACGAGAATACAGAATTCAAAAGTAATTCACATATATAGTTCCGAAATGCATAGTACGGAAGTTTCGTATATTGGATCTTCAGCTAACGTTCTTCAGGTTAGTTTGTTGTACTATATACTTGTGAATGTCTATCATTCTGGGATTTCTATAAGTTCCCAAATAAATGAATTATAATCAATTCTCAGCCAATTCAGAGGTTATACTTATTGGATAGCTGATTTATAGATTCAATGTGGAAGTTCGTTTTTAACATTGTGTTTTCAGCATCCAATCAATTTCATATAAATCTAACCCAAACCAAAGCTATTAGAATCTTAGAATTCATTTCCATGAAAATGCAGGTATTTAACATATATCTACAATTGTAAAACATTGTTTTCCTGTCGTGTCATCAAGTAAATGTAGCTACCACAACCATGTAAACCCTCAAACAGCTACTTGCCTTGCATATTCTAATTCAGCAAACTTTTAACATTAGACAAACACATGTCCAGAAGTTAAATCTAGTAGTAACTTCGAAATTTCAGCATCCAGAAATATGATATCTTATAAACTTAATTAATAATGACGAATCTAATAATATCAACAATATGAAGAAACACTTATTTTCTTTGTTTTCTTTCTTTCGTTCCATTTAAAATCTTTATTATTTCCACTCATATACGTCATAACGCAATCGTGCTCCCCAGCAAATTGCATAAAAGGCAAATACAAGAGAACGGAACCAAAAATGTTCATAGCCTCATTCCTGTTGCCTCGGGCCCGGGCCAGATTTTTTATATAATCACCACTGTGCTCAGGGTACTCGGACCTTTTCAACACCACCACTCGCGTCCACCAACTCCATGTCTAAAATGATTTCCTACCGTAGGAGAATCGGCTCCATGCTCTTTAACCATAATATTTGCGACTCATTGTTTAAATTTTGTTTTTAAATTACACTTTCCTTATGGAGAATATCAATGTCTTTCAACACTCTCATTAATAAAAGACAAAAAATGTGCTCCGTACATTCATATATCGCTTTTACGAATATTGTTCTATGCACTAACAAATTCCTACCGTGTAATTAAACATTTTCCCAATTCACTTCTCTTAAGGATACACACATTTTTTTTTTCCATTTGTTTTCAATATTTCATCTTGCTACATAAATTAGCCCACATATTTGCTCATTTTCATTAGGTAAAGTAATAATTTGTAATAATGTATTTGCTAAATGCAAAACGGCAAGACAAGTAACATACGAGATTTATACAAAGGATAAACTCGTTAAGAAATGTTTACAACCGAGGTTACGAATGATTAGAAATGAACGTGAAGATCTTCAGGCGGATCCGACTAAAATACTCGATGTGTGGAAAAATTATTTCGACAAACTTCTTAATGTACACAACGGGGAATAAAGTAGAGTGTTTTGCTATTTTAAGTACGAAACCACGCCCCCTTTTGTCCAACAGAAGTTAAGTACGAGAGTTAACGTCCAATTTTGGTTCACAGAAATTAAGTATGGGAGAGAAAGTAATTGAACAGACATACCCACAAAAATTTACCACCATTTGCATATTTCCCGTAAAATTCCACTACGGAATTAATTGAAAACTCCGCCGCTTTGATTGCATGAAAAAATAAGAAGTAGGAAGACCGCCCCCCACGATGCTGAACCGAAACAATCGTAATACGGAATAAAATTCATGAAGATATCATAAAATCGTGCTACGGACCTCCCCCACTCCTTGTTGCGCAGAAAATCGAATAGCACGGTTTGTCTTATGAGAAACGCTCACCTCTTTATGTGGTGGTGAAAAATTTACTGGACACACATATACTCTTGCTCCACGTTGCTGAATACACAAAAGCCTACTATGAAATGAGATTAATGAAGGAAACAGAAAATCATAGTATGAAAAATATTTAATATGAAACATCTTAAGTAATTAATTTCTACTGCGAAGAAAAAACTGAGAAGAAAGCTTCACTCCCCATTTAATATGAAATCACATCAGAAGATAATCAGGTCATTACCAGGTGGAAGAAGTTAACTCATTTGTAAGGACATTTTTTAAAAAATGAAGAAAACGCTGAGACGATTAAAAAGGGGAAAGTTGTTTTGAACCCCTAAGGATTAATTAATTCATTTGTGGTTACTATTCGTTTAGTGTGAGCAGTGAACAGTTGGATTTGAAGTATTGTGGTGAAGTGTGTATTGTTGAGTTAATATACGAGGATATTTTAATGGTAAGTTATACTTAGTAATGTTCATATTTAAAAATAATATAAAATAAGGAGCACAAGTAAAATACGCAGAAGGGGTTTGCAAGACGAGTAACTAAGAAAACAGAATGTTCTTAAATTTTGCAACGTTAATATAAGTAATGTACTGTTGTACTTTTCAGGAAAAGTACTTGCATTTTTCGTCTATAGTTGAGAAATGGTATCCTCAAATGTTGTTAATTTAACTGATTTTGTGAGCTCATTCGATGATGAAAATTTGCAGTGACGTAAATCGGATGCTCATATAAGAGCATATATTTAAAAGCTTATTTTAAAACTTTTGAATTTTTGTTTATGCATGACTGAAACGAAAAGCAAGACGGTTTACCAACTAAAGAATGTATTAGAACCTTAGGTGAAGCCTGGTTGGAAGAAAAACTTGCAAGATAGAATTGCAGCATGTTATGATATGAGTGCAGAAAAGCTAAGGTTAAGCACATCACTTTGACTAACAGTTATAATATAATGGCAAATGTACTATTTTATGTATTACCTCGTAATATATAATAAATACTAAGATTTTGTTTTGTTTTGTTTATTTACAGATTAGATAATCCTCGTTGGAGTGGTACTATTATTAACTAAAGAGGTTTTAAAACATTCAAAAATATCTATGTGTATTTTTAATAAATTAAAATAATAGAAGAAATATGAAAAGCATGATATACTGAATATCAAAGAGAGTTTATGAACTACGTAGAAATACACTTAGCTTGTTGTGTAAAATAAAGCTTTTGTTTCGTTATTGAAAACAGCTTTGAAATTCATACTACATATTGGAAGCATAAATAAATTAATTCTAATAAAGGAAAAAACGTACTTATAAAAGGAAAAAGAGTATCTTGTTTTGGAATGTATTTATAGAAAATAATACACACAAACTGAACGTAAACGTAATCTGTGCTTCAATAGGAAAAAACAACGCCGTATACAATGAGCGAAAACTGTTGTTGCGTGCTCTCATCTATGAGCAAACTTGGAACGACTTGAAACACATAAACACATTAAAGTTGTAGAAATAAATGTGTTATTTGTAAAAAGAACACTTGCAGTTACTTTATTTTAAAATGTAAAGAAAAACACACACACACAGAGAGGGAAAACACTAAAGAATTCTTTATCAATTACTTCTTTTTTAAAATATTTTGTTTAAGCATGACAGAAAACAAAAGCATGGGGAATGTAGTAAATTACGAAATGCATTTGTTATAGAATATATAGCCTAATTGACTAGCGAAAGAAAAATTTAATGGCATACTTTGTATTATGACTTAGAATTTGTACATGACAAAAGAAAACCATGGCACGCGAATAGAACTATTCTGATACGCTTTGAGCTGGAAACATGAAACTTGGGATATAGATGTATTTTGAAGGGTAGATTAGGGAAATACAAGAACTTTTAGAAAGATCACAATTTTGTAACCAATATGGCGGAAGAAAATTTAATTTTCCACATCGTTTGACCTACAGAGCCTAAACTTTGTATAAAGTTGTATCATAATGAGGAGATTACAGAAAATATAAAAAACCTTAAAGTCGCTAATTTGGAACCAATATGGCGGCCAGAAATTAATTTTCCACATTGTTTGAGCTACATGGCTGAAATTTTGCACGAAAGTGTGTTATAATGAGCAGATTAGAAAAATACAATAATTTTTCTAGAAAAGTGGCCATTTTGTAATCAATATGGCGGACGGAAATTTTCATTTTCCACATCGTTTGATCTACAGAGCTGAACATTTGTACGAAGATGCATTGTAATGAGCGTATTATGAAGATATAAGAAAAAGTTAAAATTCGCGATTTTGGAACAAATATGTGGTGCAAAATGTTCATTTCCACATCGTTTGAGCTACAGAGCTGAAATCTTCTATGGAGGTGTATTAAAATGAGCAGTGTTAGAAAATATGAGAAAATTTTTAAACCTCGCAATTTTGGAATCAATATGGCGGACCAAAAACTCATATTCCACATTGTTAGAGCTACAGAACTGCAATTTTGTACGAAGATGCACTGTAATATGTAGATTAAGAAAATATAAGAAAATTTTTAAAAGTCGCCATTTTGGTATTAATATGACGAACAAATTAATTTTCTATATCGTTTTACCTATAGAACTGAAATTTTGTATCAATGTGTATTATAATGAGCAGATTAAGAAAATAAAAGAAATTAATAGAAAAGTCGCCATCTTCGAACTAAAATGGCGGACAAAATATCATATTTTACACGGATTGGCCTGAAGAGCGAGAATTTATATGAAGTTGTATTATCTCGAATATATCATGATAATATAAGAAAATTGTAAAAAAACGTCATTATTAATTAAAAATGGCCAACAAAACTAATTTGCTATTTTAATATGTTACACCTAAAATTATGAAGTATGTGACAGTTGATGTATGAAGGACCTGGTGCGATTAAAAAAAAATAATACTAAAAATTATTTAACACATAGTCCTACAATTATTGTAGAGCATAAATAAGTTTTAATGTTTTTGAATAAATATATTTAAAAATTGAAATTAGTTTTATTTTTTCAATTGAAAACCATTGCCAGTGAAGCTGAAGTTCTTACATTGAAAAGTAATTACCAGTGAAGGTGACCTTCTTACCTTGAAAACCAATTTCCCGAGAAGGTGAAGTTGTTAAACTGGAATCTGTTGTTCGTGTTGGCTCGTATAGGAATTATATAAATGAAGGTAAGTGTTATTTTTCTTGATGTACTCTCTCTCTATATATATATTATAACTATATTATAACTGTGGCTCGGACGAGTGTTAGAAAAAACATTTAGTGTCTAACAAGGTTCGGAAAAAAGTATTCGGAAGTAAAAAATTGTGTGCCCCCTTCGATAACGTCTGTTGCACGAGTGCCATAAATATTAGATAATGGAGAAAAACACTTGTAATACACTTCTTATTTTTTGAAAACTAGGGACAATTTACAGCCATGAATATCTTAGAACTAGTCGTACAAGGTTTACCAAGATTTTAATTTTTTGTAAATAGAATTTTGAAAGATCAAATATATCAGTATTTTGTCAATTCTAACTAGAAAAATTAACGGGAGAGAAAAGAAATCCTCTTAAAATCTTTAAATCGTTGGCATTCAGTTAGCGTTACCTGGGTATCAGCGGAGTAGAAAAGATGTGGTTTTTAGAAAGGCAATATTCAGTTTTTAAGAACCACTGCATAAATAGAACATTCTTTTGATTTAAACATCTTTTGCTGAATAATATTTATTGTGGAACATATAATATTTTATGTTAGTTGCTTTAAGAGTAGGAGTTTGAGCCGATGTGTTAAGCACGTTGTTGTTTCTTTTATATTTTAAAAAGAGCAGAAAAACGAACCTGATTAACTACATTTTGTCTGAGTTGTTACAGATACTGCAAGATTGTGATGCTATGGTCAATGCCTGTTGAGATCTCTCTTTCGTATATAGTTGCGGATACCGCCCTAGAGTAGAACTTGTAAGTAGAGGAATTACTTGGTACCTTCCTTATACATTCTTTGACAGAGTAGAAGAGTGTATTGCATTATGCTAATCGGTCGGAGATGTATTGGCGTTGTTTGATACAGGGCACTGGGAATTTGAAGCGTTGATTGAACTTTTTCAAAATCGGTTCCACGAATTATGGAGTTTGGGCAACAGTTGTTGACGGAATGAGTAAGGATGCTTCCCTTCCCAATTGTACAGAGTATTAATACTGAACTGAATTTTAATAATAGAACATTGTGCAGAATGAATATCAGTAGCAGCAGTATGAACAATTAAGGGAACATTTGCCGTTTTAAATTGTTAAAAAATAGCATATATGCCGTTATTATTTTTATTGAAAAAGTGATAATGATGCTATTTATAACGTTTCTAAATGATTTTTTCTAGAGAGTAATTATTAATTAATTAAATAATTCATTAAGCATTTTTGTTTATACTTTTCTACTAAACTAACGAAGCAGGAACATCGAATCTAAAATATATGATTCCCTACACCTTCCTGAGTGACATGAATAATTTCGCGAAGTTTATTTTCTATTACATGAACTTTTATGCGCCTTTCTCTGAAGAGGTGCGCAGTTTGATTGCAACAGTTTTATGCAAAATAATGTGACATTGATTTTCTACTTTTTATTATATTAAAATGGTGAATTTGTTTACCATTTAATATATGTCATTGCAAAGAGTGAAGATTGCTTTTTCTTTTCCAATATTTTTTTACTTTAAAAAGTATATACATTCCGAAAAAAGTAAAGTTTGTTAGATGATTCAATCATTTTGAATTCCCCACCGTTCACTAGCGCTGCCATGCGAATCAGATGCGAAGTGCGACGACACTTGCCCATAACGACAGGAGAATTTCAGTGGTGCTAACTCTGTTTTTACTGTCCGGTGCGTTATTTTTTTCTCTGCTGTGATGGGTAAAACTAAAAGACCTCTATCCCAAACTAAAAAAATGAGTAAACATTCACAAGCACGTGGTTTATATTGGAAAATTCATAAACTCGAAGGTGATGATGTAAATGCGATTACAGTGAACTTTTAAGATGCCGTAGTTCAACATATCGTTAATGAAGACCATAGCTCTTCGAGTGCTCTAAATTAACCTGACATCACTAAAGAACCTAGCAGCTCTCTAGCAACTTACGACAGGAAGATAACATTAATAATAGATAAGAATATTTAATTAGTTGATTGCTTGGCATTGTATACTACCAAGCGTATATATCCAATGAGAAATTCTCTTAATCTCAGAAACAAAAAAATTAAATATTGTTTCATATAATATATGTGGTATTGTTTCTCATGCGCTTTTATCAATAAATAGACTCTTTCTCCCACCACCAATAAAGGAACACAATAAAACCCAGCCAATATTCAGCTTTCAAAATTTAGTTCAAAACTTGATATGACAGTTCATTGCTAAGATACTTTGTTTAAATCATTGCAAATTTATGTTACTAATTGAAAACATTGACAGCATAGAAGATTTCAAATAAAACAAAAACACTTTTTAAAAAAATGCTAAAAATTAGATTTATTAGCTGCATTAGTAAATGCATTACTAATTTGATTTTAATCTCTACGCCTCCTCATTGCTGATCCAAAGTCCGTGACATTACCAACTGTACCACGAGGTTGGGTCATTGACTCTTATATGAACAAAATATTTTACGCTGTACATATAAGCGGGCCTAGCAAAATATGTTGGGGCTCCGCAGCCTCTTATTTGGGTTAAAAGAGCTCCGTAGACATAAAAGTTTGAGAACCACTTCCGGTTTCATATTTACGCACCTGGTATGTGCCCACTAAGGCGGTGCCTTACCAAAATAACATTCCAGATTTGTACATTTTCCTACAATAATGCAAAAATTCCCATTAATTGATAAAAACAATAGATTCTGCCTCTTTGTCAATGCGAAGGATATTTATTGTGAATTTATTTTAAGTGATTCTTGGAAGGGGGTTTGGTCTGTGACCAAAGTAACATTCCAGATTTGAAGCATTCATACATTTTTCTACAATAATGGCAAATTTCACAGTCAATGATAAAAAAGTAGCTTCTGTCTGCATGTCCCTTCTAAGAATATTTATCATTAATTTCTTTTAAGTGATTTTTGGAACGATGGCTGTGCCCCCTATAAAAGTCACTGTCACATGCAGGGAGTATCGGAGCATCAGATCTTTGGCATTTGGGATCAATATGACACTAACATTCGCAAAATAAAGTTTGGGATTTTTGTAGCACTCCACCCACTTCTTGTTACGCCCTTTGTCCCCCCAGAGGGGGACTTTATCCAAAATAATGTTCGAGACACCTGTACTAGCATTGCGGGTTTGTTGTTGCATTTTGTAACTGATAATAGCCATTTGTCGCAAAATCCTTACAAATTATTGTTGGAGAAAACTGCTTCCAAAATTTAACGTCGAATCTCCCATAAGGAAAATGATCTTGTGTTTATGCCCCCTAAACGGGGGATAAACAGTGATTTTGTGCAATATACTTTAAAAATTTGAAAAATTCTGACATTTTTCAATAAGAACGCCAAATTTCACATTAATAGCGTGAAAACTTCATCTTCTCCTAGAGCTCTAGAAAATAACACGAGTTATGGAAAACTATAATTCGGTTTGCATATAACTGTACTATAATTTGATTTGCAATATTTTACAAATAATACTTTGTATCTGCGTATACGTTACATGAAAAACTGAAACAAGAATTAACTGTTATTGCTACTTATAAGTATATAGTTTTATTTACTTAACAATTTCCAGATACAGCCCGATTTCAGCCATTTTCACCGGACATTAACAACAAGGGGAAGAATTTTTGGAAGGAAATGGCATGTCACTGGCCTTATTCAAGGCACCATCCCAACATTTCCCTGATATGACTAAGGGAAACCAGTGAAAATCTCAGTCAGGGTGGCCGGCACCGAGTATCAAACCCGGGCTTTTCGATTGTAAGGCGAGCACCTGTTCTTGACACTTTGTTTTTTCAGATTTTCAAATAGAAAGAAATGTCAATTGTCTGCTAGAACAGTTTTATACACCGAGCCTCCGTAGCTCAGTGGTAGAGCGTTGGCGTAGTATTCGGGAGTTCGATCCCAGCGGCCAACGAACCTGACTAAGGTTTTTCCAGGTTTTTTCCTCAGCTGCACCAGGAAAGTAATTTTATTTATGGCCTTAGATGTCTAAAGGCCATAAATAAAATTAAAAAAAGCAGTTTTATAACATGAAAAACTTCTTTGTACATCACACGATGTTATGACTGGAAATTTGAACTTCGATAAACAATTACAGTTTTAAAAACGCAACGACAAGGATTTAGTTGTATCAGTTCGCCCACAAATATACAAGTGAACACATTTCAAACATTTAAATACATATATTGTAATTCATAACTTTGCCAAACCTTTTTTATTATAAATAGTAAGATTTTATTCAAGCTCACTTTTGAAAACTCGACTATAAGGTCCATCAAACCTTGCACTGATACGAATATTCAAAGATTAACTAACTTGCCCCCCACCACCACTTCTGTCCGGCAATCGCCGCCACTGCTTTCAGGTGTTCTTTCGGTGGGGGGAAGTCAACCTCTTTCCCGAAGGAATTAGGCTCAACACTTGTATTATTAATATACATACTGAAATATGTAAAAATCTTTGATTTTTTAATATCAAAATTTGCTTGCCGCTTGTAGGATTTTTATTAGGATTATTGTTAGATAGTTAAACTTGTAACATCCTGTCGTAGAAACTTGTAACAGCAGTAGGTCCTAACACCAACTCTTGCAAAATTTATATATATTGCGGCCAACCTGCTGGAAGATTTTTCATTTATTTATTTTCATTTTTGAGACAGAGAGTTTGGACTCTCTCATAATCGAACAGGATACCGAGGAAGCTAAGTGGACATCGAATTGTTGATTTGAGTCATATACTTCGTTAGTCTATGAAGCTTCAAGACAACCATAGGAATCCCAACCCTGATAGCTGTACGTAGCTCAAACTTAGCCCAAGGCTTTCCATAATTGAAACGTCTTTTGAAAATACTATTTCTAAGAAAAATGACAATCATGGCACGTGATGGCAATAACCTCTATTGTTGTTTTAGGAAAAGAAGGAAAATGATATGTATTTTCGCCCTCCTTTTTATATTTGTTTTCACAGGGAAGATAAGGAAAGGGAAGACCGGTAGTAAACAAACAGCATACATTTTGCATTTTGGTGGTGATTAATTTCCACCCTGACGTGAAAAGGAGATAGTGGGGAGTTGATTGGAAATGCCGGTCTTCAGAATTAAGTTCAGTTTTAAAATGATTAGGGCTTTTATTACAGTATAAATTGATTCAAGACTTGAACTTGTATTACAGTATTCAAAAATGTATTGGTACATAGTTAATTAATAATCATAAGGAACTCCATGGCTTTTGACAAGAATACTAATTTCTAGGAATGACTCCACAAGATGAAAAATTAATACATCGCTTGGCGTCGATCTCATTCAAAAATTAGCAGAAGAGGCTTGCACAAGATACACAACAATGACTATACAAACCCAACCGCGTACAGTCAGATTAAAAGGCAGAGGGTCTTTAGTTTTGTACATTCAATGTCCATCAGAAACTACGGTACTTACTGGGCTAGAAGCATCTTTAAGTCATTTATTAAAAGAAATAGTAATAAGAAATAGAAACTGAATATCTTACTTCTCCTTAATTTCACATTTCCTTAGATCTTTCATCTATATATGTCTACGTGATCATACTTCAATGTACAGTATACACGATAAATCATTCGAGTCGTTAAATTGCAATTTTATAGTTACAAATAAATATTCTCTGACATTAAACTCACAGTTTGTTTAACACACACACACAAACAAAAACTTAGGTATTTCACTGTCGATGAACGAGAAATTGTAAAAAATATTTGAATTGTTTATTTTGTACGCTTTTCTGAGCACACACTCATCAGGATGAAAGCCAAAGAAATTGCTAACAGTTTGTGGACAACAGATAGATTTCGGCTCAAGACAGGAGACGAAACAACTAAGTAAGGAGGAAGGAGCCGTAAAATGTCATCCCATTCCCTCCACTTTTCCGAACATCTGGTAGTAATTTATGAGTCTTCTTAAAAAAAATACTTCTTCCTATATTAGTTTAGCAACACTGACCAGTTTTGGCGCTACACTATTTGAGAGAAGAGAAAAAGTTCCAAGAATCCCCACCAGGCAATCGACCGTGGTCGATGCTAATTCCATCTAGCGTCTCAGAAACAAAATACTAGCAGAATAGCCTTAAGAAGTGAAGTACAGCATGCAATTCCAACAAAGAATGATTGTCAATCTCAGTATGATAGTGAACAGGGCGATATGAATATTTGTAATACAGAAATGGTAAACCCTGCATGTGAAATTTATGAAAACATTTTACCGCAAACGCCAATAAGTGAACTTGATGAATACTGGTTGGTGGAAATTTATAATTTTCCCATACTTACCCCAGAAACAATGAGGGAAATTATTGTGCATACACTTACCGAACCACCAATACTGGCATCATTATTGGGTGAAAAAATTAGTCTTAGTAGAAGTAGTATTATGAAAATAACGCTGAATGCCAATGACTTACTTGAATGCGTTTATCCATGGCGTAATGCTATGCTTCCAGCTCCTATTGTACCCGTTTTAGTTTGTAGTAATGCGAATAGAAACGAAAATAATAATATTAATGCACAGAAGGATTCGAACGCTGATCTGACGTCCCTAATCTTTTAATACGATGTACAAAATCATACGATCAGACAAGTAGAACCATCTGAACAAAACTCAAGTAAAATTTAATATTCCATGCATTTTTCCAGCGCCTACAGCACAGGAGATATTTAGTAATACAACCCCCTTAAATCTAAAACAAGGTGCCCATTCAGAAAGGAATTCGAACACGAGATAGGTGTCACTAGCTGAAGCATACGATCTACAAAGTGATATGCACGCTGTAGCAGACTCGTCACAAGATTCTCCCCCTATTGTTAAGTATTTCATTGGTAACGTTACACCATATACTACAGAAAATTCACTGAGAAAGCTAAGTAAGAAGAATGGTGTTGCACCCTCTGGAAACCATGGAAGCCCACACAAAATATGTATGGCAGTGGAAATCAACCGTCACAGGACTTTAGCATTGTTTCCAGTTGTCAAAGAAAATTCCCCCATATAGGGATCAAATGTAGAGAAATAGTCATAGAAAACGCTGATCAAGTGTCAATTGTGAACTGAGAAGAATATGTAAACAGATTATTTCAATTTGGCACAAGACATATTATATCTTAAATTCCGGAATTTGCATATGCTGGATTAACAATTGATAGCACAATTTCACCATTGATCGCCCGTGTTTTATATCCTGGCGTTTGAGAGATGAACTCACCCCTGAGGTCATTCTACAAACATTAGAAAATGTTCTCAATTCCATCGAGAGTTTTCTGTTTGGGAAAATGTCAATTAAAGTACACTTAATTGACCTAGGATTTAGCCAGGGAGTAGCTGATTGACGCATGAATAAATTAGTGAACAAGGGGATGTTTCTTTTGGCTGGTACGATCCAAGTTCCAAACGATATATATTGTTTACCACGAAGTTTGATTTTGACACAAACCAAAGCAGATCAAAACTATCAACTTGTACAAAATTTTGAAAATACAAAGCGCAATCCAGATATGTGGATTGATAGTATTAAAAGTCTTTGTCATGAGGCAGGTGTTGATATTGAAAGAATTGGAAGTTGTACAAACAGAGAAGTGCATATGATCCAACAACAGTTACTGCCAAAGTATCAAATTGTAGTATATGCAAAGAAACCGACACAAGAGAAATTATAAAAGCGTATAGTAGGCCTCCAGCTCCGATCAAATTGTTCACTGATTTGTGTAATCACCACTACAGTGTAATTCGCTCCATTAGAAAATACCTACAAGTACAAAGGTATTGAACACATTATTTGAAGGGGTACAATGATCCAAGGTATCGTAAATGTGCCTATTAATACTGTTATTGTCAAGTGTACCATGGCATCAAAGAAGAACAAAAAGGTATATTTCCGTGTAGTGATTGCAGTAGAATGTTTCCTTCGTTTCAACATTTTACAAATCATAAAAAGAAAGGAAAGAATATCCGTTCATTATGTGACGATGTGCAAGATTGTCGAACTTTTAATAGACTTGTAAATATGCGTCGTCGACGTCGAAAACAAAACATGTTTGTGAAGAATTGTATTGTTTCCTGTGTTAATAATTCGCGTTACCGGACCATGACTGTTACGTACAGACACTAAAGAAGCAACGCAGAGGAATACAGAGGTTCCCTGTGATAAATCTGGCGATCTGGTAAATGGTAACAGTAGGGACTTTATTTTCAAAGCTAAGATACACTTTATAAAGCACGTATTAATTGCAAGGCGCTCGTCTTTCACATAATGGATTCGATTTGGTCATGATACTATCTACAAGAAACCTGATTGAAGAGCAAACACAGGGGAAAAATATAGAATGTACCATACGCAAATGATCAAAAAATTGTTCAAATGGCCTTGGATCATCGTATTATTTTTACACGTTATTGTATATGAACAATAAGTTAAGTAATTTGACGAAGATATGAAAAACCTAAAAAGGTGAATTTCCGTATTTGTTCAATACGAAAGAAAATGAAATTTACAAGGGCCCATCTCCCGATTTTAAATGGCTTTATCTTGAAAATAGATGCGAGGATGATTATAAAGCATTAACGGAATGGCATGATGTGTGTAAGAAGGATCCCTACTATGAATTTAACATGCAAAGAGAACTGGTTAGCTACTATAAAAATGAAGTTTTAATATTAACCCACGCAGTTGTCAAATTGTCTAATAATATTGAGGAAAAACAGGGGTATTCCAATACTTTTTAAGTTGTCCCACAATCACCTGATTGGCTATATGTGTGTTTCGAACGTTATATCTCAAAGATCATCGTATAGCCGTTATACCTCCATTTGGATGCAAACACCGAGACAATCAAAATAAAATACCTTTGCAAAGGCAAGAGTTTAGAGGTATTATGGCACAGTTTAGAGGTATTAAAATCAAACAGTGCCACTGGGGGAGAAGAAAAAGTAGGTCCATACAAGCTAGATGGGTATTATAAAGACAAAAGTACAGTTGAAGTAACACTTTGGGAAATGAATGGATGTTTTTTGACGGAGATCCACGTTGTTATTCCAGCCTTCGCTATACTTCAATTGATAGTGGCAAAAGTCTTGAACGACGGTATGACCGTACATTGAAAAAAGCAAAATATATACGTAGTTTCCAAAACACATCCTTGATCGAAATGTGGAAATCGATTGGGATAAAGGAGTAAAGAAAAATAAAGACATACAAAATTTTATTAAGAACCAGTGCGCAAATCTGTATGAAGTACTAATTCCAAAGCATGCATTTAAGGAAGATAGGACAGAATTCTTTTGTTGATTGTATAAATGCACGGAAAATCAAAGAAATAAATACGCTGATATAACGAGTCTTTATCTCTGGGTAACGGCAGAAAAAGCCATAACTGTAGGAATGGCACGTGTATACTAAAACAATTTTCCAAAACTTGAAGACTCGCACGGACTTGTAGATTGCACTATTCTTGCACCAATTTATTTAAAGCTCCCAATTTTGCCTTTTTCATGCAATTCGAAATTAGTCTTTTTCCTGTGCAGAATACATATGGAGAAAAGCAAAAATAACGACTGCCATCACATAGAGAAAACAGATAATTTAGGGGACCCCTTGCAACACCAGAACTTGATGAAAGTGTCAAGCGTAGATATCAAGTAATAGAATATCAATAAGTCTGGGAATTTGAAACGCAAACAAGGTTCTTTGGAATGTAAGTTGGAAGCTTCCTCACAATGAAGCAAGAAGCCGGTGGATTTGCCTCAGAGTATACAACAGAACAAGAGAAGCTGCAGGACATAAAAGACTATGAAGAACACGAAAACATCCACATGAACTATGAGAATGTAAAAATGTTTACTGGTCTACGGGACATTGCTAAATTGGTTTTGAATTTCCAGTCTGGAAAGTAGGGTCAGCGCACAGATTTACCAGAATCTAAAATTATTGATGATAGTGCGTCATTTTTAAACACTATGCTATATCCAAATTATGAAGTTACGACGGTAACACATGTAGAACAAAAAAGTCTTATTGTGATATATAAAGACAAGCAAAAGGAAATTAAACCATTGTCCTTTTAATATATGTTTAACAGCATTTATTACATCATAGGCACGACTACGGTTGTATGAACTGATGGACAATGTAAGGTATGGTAAATTGTTGTATGTGGATACAGATTGTAACATGTATATCTACAATAAGAACGGAAAGCCGCCACTGAAAACTGGAATAAACTTTGCTAATTAACTGATGAGATACCTGATGGCTGGCAAGTGAATTTGTTTATTGGTTTGGGACCGAAGAATTATGACTCTCGAATACACAAATTACCACAGTTAAAGTTATATGTATTATAAAATTAGTCATCACCATAAACTATAGAAATAAAGATGAAATAACCCTTGACCATTTCTAAGATTTCGTCACAGAAAAAACAGAGATGGAAATCAACTTTCCCTCAATAATATTCCGAGGATATTAGGATTTGTGATTATGTCCAGACCAGAAACCAAAACTCGTCATGTAACCAACAGTAAACGACGGAGAATCATTCACGACATTACAATCACCGAGTAAAAACTTTAGCTCACGTCTACAGGGAACATTAAAAGATGAAAATGTGTACATAAATGTTTTAGTAGTGCACATGAAAATATAAAAAGGAAAATCTGTATTGCAACTTCTCATTTCTCTTGAGGATGTCGTTTCAACAACCTTGCATAATCATGGTCTCAGGTCCGAATAAGATTGGTAAACTACATTCCCCAATAAGCTGTTAAAATTTAAAGGCAACATGTTTAATACTAAATTCAAGGAAATCATTTGGTGCTATGGAGCTGTTGTTCCATACCTTACTGCTCAAATTGTTAGGTTTCTTCAGGGTATTCCCGATATGGAAACATTTGAAATTCAACCAAATTCACTTATTATCTTATACGTTTTAATGAGTGAAAGAAACGCTGATATAAGCAATCTTTATACAAAATAAATTTATCATAAAAGTTTAACTGTCAATTTTATTGTTCAAATTTTATTTCGAAAAGGCAAACATTTACGTAATATTTCATTATATTCACATTATACAGTAGTTTTTAAGAATCCACGTGATAAATTAAAAACCGAGTAACCCAGTAACAAATTATGCCACATCATAGTAAGAAATTGGTATGTGTATTTGAGCAAGCAACAGTAAGTTCAGATAGTTATCTCCTATTTGATTTAACTCTTTATTCCTCTAGTTGCTCTTACCGCTAATTACTTCTGTTTCTGACCTTGCTTGTTATATGTATTACTTTTCATTCTTCAGAATTATCTGTCGCAGAAGTAACAAAATTCCGTAAGATGGCCAGTTAGTAATAAAACATTCTCTTCTCCGAGTCCCTAAAGCGCCTGAGACAAGAACACATTTGAGGTTCCGTTATATAGCTTAAAAGCAAAATTCCAAAATATCGTATTTGCTAGCAATACCGACAATACAACCTATAAATCCATTTTCAATGTCTTGTCATAACGCCTCTTATGGTTTATTGCAGAATTGAATAGAAGTCGAAACGAGTGTTTTCAATGAAAAAGATCTCACATCAAAATAAAAATAAAAGCGTCCATTCTTGTCGCCAATATATGACAGCTAAAAGCAATTCAGCAGAACGGTGTTTACTCTTCAACCGTTACAGGCAGCTGGATCACACAGAAATTTTCAGAAATTCCTTCGAGCACCTAGGGTGAAAGACAATAAAAATTCTATTTTTTACAAAAATTAGGCAAATTCCTAGCCAATTACATTTTCGTAAGCTTCAGTTAAAAATGTGATTCTATTTTTTAACAAAATATAGAATATTCTCGATCGAAGGCGTTCCCTGGTAAAACATATTGCAAGTCTCACGTAAACAGAGAACTAGTAGGTGTGTTTCAGTTGCCCAAGGAATGGTAACTTTCAGTATACATAACATAGCTGTGTTAACTTAAATTATGAATGTCAAACTATTTATTAATAAAAAATTTTTGTCTGATACACTGGAATAAAATAAAATAAAAATTAAATATAATCTATCACGTCGGGGTTTTGCGGTTTCGCGATCAATGCGTGTGACGCCGGTTTCATACCGGTTTCGCGGTCACGGCGACGTACAGCGAGCGACAACATGGCGCTGATAAAATGGCTCTATATATTAAAAATATTTTTTTTAAATCAAATCAATATTCAATTTCATATCTCCTTCGCTATTGTATATACAACTATTAAGCTCTAGAATACCTCCGCTTACTCCTCTCCATTACCTCATACCAAATACAGCCTCACAGATCCATTAACTATGGTCGAATACCAGTTTCAAACTCGGTGGCTATATTGTATAAAGTTTACATGGTTTCTACTGTAGTGTGCTCAGCTTGCGATAGGGTGAACCCGGATTCTGTTCCCGGTGCTAGCCAACCTGATTGAGACTCTTGCTGATTTCCTCCATCATATCATAGAAATACTGAAATGGTACCTTGAATAAGACCAGTCTATTTTTTTTTCAAAATCTTTTTCCCTGTTATTATTTTCAATATATTCATTGTTAAATGTCCGAAATTGGGATGTATCAGGAGATTGCTATATAAATCAATAATATTTACTGCTACCTATTTTCCACAAGTATCTTCAAATTACACATATTTCCGTGTTAAACATGTTTTTTGTTTCCTCAACTAGCAGTTGAATCAACTGAAATTTGACTCCTTGCTCCTTTTTTCCTTTTCCCAGCAATACCTGAGAATCTTGTTCCCTGAGGCTATGACGGAAGACATTTTAGACGATGTGTTCTTCCTATGATATTGTCATTTCCAAGAAATGACCCGATGTTAATTCTCGGAATTTCAATATTCTAATAAGATTTACCGAGCCACCGTAGCTAAGCGGTAGAGCGTTGACGTCGACCATACTGACTCAGATTTGTTTCAGGGTTTTTCCTCAGGCGTACTAAACAATTGCGGGAGGTCTCTCCCCTCCCTTATCCCGGCCTGAGCCTTCAGTGCATAAAGGCCATAAATAAAATTCAACAATACATTATGGGCTTAGAACTGTTTAATTTAAATACACAGTTATAATTATCATTATTCCGTACATCATTATAACCATTTTGTTTCCAATTGGTCTAAAAGAAAACGATCCAATATTTCTGAATATAAGAAAACTTATTTTTATAGATATTTCTCTTTCTTTTGGCATTTATAACAGGGACAATTTTATAACTATGGATGTAAGACGATGTTGCATCAAATAATTCTAAAGAAATATGTATGTTTTCTTTTATATTACTAGCACAGTCATAAACTGCATGAAATGGCGTTTCACACAAAGATTTTGTTTTCACGAAATAATATTATATGATCATTTGTGAAACGATACATTACTTTCTTTCTTAAATTTCTCATTATAGCTATAAGCTGCATAGCAGACCAGCGTTTTTTTCTCAGATACAGAGAACTATATCAAAAAATGCCAAAAAGCAAAACATCATACTCTCACCCAATTTTCAAGTGTTCGCGGCGCTAGTCTTGACTCTAGTGGAGGTTTTGTAACTCTATGCCTTTGGCCGAAGAAGTAAGTTTCAGCAGGGAAGGGGGCGTGTGTCTCTCTTTTTCTCCCTCTCTCTGTGTGTATAGGTTTTCCCAATCACTGTTTCAGCGAAAGCTACACGGAGGAGGAGGAAATTATAAATTTTTACTCACCAGAACTGATTAAACAAAAATTTCTTGTATGATGTGTTGCCTATGTTCAGCACTAGCATTTCGTGGACTTCTATCGATCTTTGTACCTTGTTTTCAAAGAACAACTGGTTGCTGTACCTTAAGTCTATATTCATACACAGGAACTTTATGATAAACTGTGGTAAAACCTGGAAACCCTCAGTCAACATAATTGGCAGCAAGACTCGAACTCGCGGGCCTCCCCATTGCTAATCCGAAGTCAGCTGAAACTGGATATGTGGGTCATTGGCTCGCATGTAAACATTTTTTTTTCAAACTGGACACAAAACTGGTCCTAGCAACATATGTTTGTGCTCCGGGGCCTTGTATTTGTGTCAAAGAGTTCTTCAGCAAAAAAATTAGCTTTGAGTCCTTATCGTTAGTGAATATGAAGCATTTGCATTAGCAAAACGTGCCACTGTTCGGTTATTCTTTTCTTTTTTAAAAAAAATCTTTCCTCTTTAACTTTTGAGTAAAAACATGTTATTCTGAAGATTTCTGACTTCCCGCTTTGCTTAATTAACACAATCCACCAATACTTTCTTCACTTTGCTATTTCTTTTAGGTTCCAGATGCTAGAGCAGTGGTTTCCCTTCAGCTTGGTCTGTAAAGTTATGCTTCAAGACCATTCAGTGTGTCTGCTATGGCTCCTCCACTTCCACCGTTTTGGAGAGTTGAACTTTCCAACTTTCAATAACGATAACATCATATTAACATTTTCACATTTACTTTTTTCTACATTCAAACATTACATACAGTATTCTATCATCTTCCATTTTGAACCACATATCACTCCATACGAAAACATAATTCCGCACCAGAATTTCTGTTCGAAGCAAGGATCCGTAGACGTTCTTAGATCCGCAGGCCATAGCTGATATATAATCGAATCTAATTCAAACATGAAATGGAATTATGCCATCAAACAAATGTTACTTGTTGCCAGGGATTCCGCAGGATTTTCGATTTTGGGGCTGTAAAATAAAAAATGGGGTGTAAGTGAATTTTTGCACGATTTCTGTAGACTTTTGGCCGTTAGTTTTATAGTTAGCAGTGTTCTCGAGGATTAGGGGAGTTACACCCCCAGGGGTCTGACGGAATCACTGCTTGTTGCCATCTATAGGTAAGTACATGTGATTTTACATATATTAATACATATATTACTAAAACAGATATTAATTTTAGAGTTACTTTTAGTGTTACCTTAGTGCTACATAGTTAAAATTTTGGTCATTAACTGAGTTGTTTCCTTTTTCAGTACTTAATAACGTACATGATTGCTGATTGCATATTTAACAAATTCATCCAACTGAAAAAGTACAAGATCCACATTATTTTACTTTTGTGCCTTTCTTCTCTAATTTTGAGCTGTTTTGGTATAACGACAGTAAGTATTATACTACCTCAAGTAAGTACAGAAGAAGCTTTACCATAGTTGTAGAGTCAGTTGTGCTTCTATATTAGATTAGGTACGGGGAACTCTACATTCAACTGCAATTAGCCCAGTCAATAAAGAGCCCAGAACATCAACTTCGGAAAAATTATGGTAAATCTGAATTTTACCCAATTGATAGACTACTAAGAGAGGAACATTTTTACCAGAATCCCTAAAAATACTCCTGGAGCTTTCGCCCCAACTCCCCTCAAAGTTTTAAAACACCAATATTTACTTCACAGCCATTAACTCTGCTACTAATAATGGGATCAAGTTCAACTGTTTTTGTTTTGTTTCTAATTAAATGGGCTACAATATTGACTCTCTTCATGTTTTTCATATATACGTAAATCTAACACTTTTAGATAAAATTTAAAAATATGTGGAAAAGGTAGGTTTTAAATTCAAAACTTGATTTTAGCGGTATATTTTTATGTTCAAGGTGTTTAAAAGTGTGTTCAAGGTGTTTTATGTTCTGGTATAAACTTCGGGAAGTGAATCCTCATATCAAAACATGAAAAAAAAATCATATGAACATGCGTCCTATTATGCGTAGTTTCGAGGCTAGAGGGCTGCAAAGACTTCGAAAACTGTATTGCAATGCGATTGATTTCAAATACTAATTGTTGTAGAGCTGACGGCTTATCGTTTTGTCAAAGAAATCAGACTTACTTGTTCAGAAAATGTTCATGACAGAAGTGAGGGAAAAGTTCGCGAGCGATTCTCCGAGTGAATTGCGGGATACCTTGAGTGAATTGAGGGATTGCCCGAGTGAAGTGAGAAATTCTCCAAGAATTGGATAGGGAATGTGGGTCGAACACAGCATGTAGAGAATGATTTCCTACCAGAGAGGAACATCACGTTGGTTGCAAGACGATACCTGACACACATGCAAGATGGGGAAGGAACACAAATGTTATCCATGGTTGCATACTATCACCTTAAAGAATAGCAGACGTTGAAAAAAACATGGATTAAGTGCACCATAGGGACCATGTACAGACTCAAGATGGTGATAATGCATGGCTGAAAAGTATAAGTTGACCGGCTGTGATACCACCTCTTCTTTTTATCATATAGGGAAAATAAAAATAATGGAAATACTTAAGTCACCAGACAATCACAGTTGGACCGAGATCTTTCTACCACTACTTTCTTTCAGAATCTTTCTGCCAGAGGTTGCCACCACATCGAAAGAAGATTTGTTGACTGCCGGAGAGAAATTTGAACTGTATTAGTATGGGTTGAAAATATACGTTGTACGAGACCCGGTATTTCAAATTTCAGGCTTTGACAAAGAAAAGTACTCTTAGATGTAACTTCGAGCTTGCAAAAGTACCGCGAACGCGAGAAGCGCGCCATCAAAACTTACTTAGATATAATTTTACAAATTCAGAGGTGGTTGGGAAACAAACTACCCACCACACAGTGGTGATGGAAAATTGAAACTATAAAACGCTATGGAATTTACAAAAGAACACAGAAACCAGTTACAACATCCAAAACATTAGCTCCAGATGATCTGCTACATCGACTATCTTGTGGTTTCAGAACTTGGTTACTGTGAGTGCAGAAAAGTCAACGTGGTCTGTACCCTAATGTGTTAGTATTGTAGTGGGTTACCATACTTCATTCAGAACATCTGGTACAAACTTCAAGGGGTGAATCCTCATATCTAAACAAGAAAGAAAGTTCATACGAACGCGCGTCCTGCCATGCGCAGCTTCAGCGCTAGAGTGCTCCAAAGACGTCGAAAACTGTATTGCAAGGCGATTGATTTCGAACACTAATTGCTATAGAGCTGATGGCTTGTCGTTTCGTCAAAGAAACCAGACTTGCGCGAGGGATCCTTCGAGTGAGGAGAAATTCTTCAAGAATTGGACAAAGAATGTGGATCGACAGAGCATGTAGAGGATGATATCCTACCAGAGAACAACTCAATGTTGATTGCAAGTCGATGCCCCACACAGATGTAAGACGAAGAAGGAAGAATATTAGCGTGGATGTAATGACACAATGTGTGGCTTCGCTGTAGCAACATGCCATGGTGTGGTTAGGAACATGCCATCCGCGATGGTTATGTATGTATGCCTTAATACATACATTTATTTGTTTCAATGTAACTTAAACACTTGTAAATACACAACATTGGTTAACATGAATACATGTAAAAAGAAATGTAACATAAGACAAGTAGTGTACAATGCGCGAACAAGACCTGAAGCGAGGCATTTTGTACCTATGTAATAATATGTAAATTGAAAGTGTACATCTTTGTGTATTACGTATGTAAATTCTTTTCTTCATTTCCCCCCTTCTCTAAGGTCGACCTACCCCTTCTTTTATCTATTCTATTCTTTCTTATTATTTTTCTTTTATTAGGTTAAGATTTAATTAGTTGATATTTCATTAATTATTATGTATGTTTGATAATCAGCAGGAAACTGGAGAGGTAATTTATTTAATTTACTCATCACAGCAATGATGAAACAATGTACTATGTCGAATTAAGGGAAAAAACGAAATAATTAATACATTTTTGTAATTTACTTGTAAGTCAGTTCAGCCAGCTTCAGTGAGTTTTGAGAGCTGGAAATTCAGAATTTTGGAAGGGTCATAGCGTATTTTAGGAAGAGAGGTGGAAAATTCCACTCAAGTAACTGTAAATTCCTTGTTTGCTGTGTCTCTTTGTACTTTCAGCAGCCAGATCAGCCCAAACCGGGAAAGTGCGTCAGGAAGGAAGAGTCCACTGCAGAAAGGGTAAGAGGTGTTTCGGACAAGTTTACCCCCCCCCCTCTTGCCCCGCGGACCGGGAATGCACCCAGTAATATATTGATGAACTTGGTGGGTTTGAGCACAGTATGTTCTAATATTTGGTAGGAGCAACATCTCCGAGAAAGCCCTCGTTGTCACTAGCAACCGAGTCAATTTTTAAACTTAGATTTTTGAAATGATAGTCTGATAAGATAGGGTCCGGTTGACGGTATTAAGGGCGAGAAGACTTCAGTGCAGCGAATATGTAAGTACTCAGTTTCTGTTTTGTATGCGACGAACTGGGTGCGATTTCGATTTTTGTAACACTTCTGCGATATGTCTTTATGTTTAATTTTTTGGATGAAACTTTTCGTTGAACACCCTCTCAAATACTGACACACACACTCCGATGATAGAAGGAAGGATGACCAGTCGATTCCTGTGTGAGTTCCAATAAATTACGCTGGGGTACTTTATGATTTTACAATTGTGACGTTCCCACGGCTAATTAATTGGAATCTCACTGGCGTCAAGATAATGACGAGCAGCAGGACTCGACCCCGAATCGCTTAACGATTCCCCGCATGCGGAAGTGTGCGTAAGTGGAAACATAACTATTCTTGAAATTTGGTTTATTTGTCTTCGACGGGTACGTTCACGTCTTATATGATAGTCACGTCCTGGTTGTAGGTCCAAGTCCCGTTTAAGTAAGTTGTTGAATTTGAAAGTCGATGATTTTAATTTTAAATCTTATTTACTTTAATTGACGTTGTTTAGTCCGATACGAAACGCCTCTTACCTCACCTCTCCATGATCTTCGTTATCAATATCAAATTTGTAAATATTATATAATATATTTTGTGATAATCTTAAATCTTTGTATATGAGCTATTATCTTTCGAAAAGCGCCTTCCTTGTCCAATAATAATAATAGACTATTCACAATTCTAGTCCCGTGGTGGACTGTTGGGTTTTAAAATCCGCTCTGCCAATAAATAAACCTTGCTTTTACTGATCTATCCGGCAACAGATCATTTAAAGTTATTTACTCTTCTCTCAAATAAGAAAAGTAGTAAAACATCAGAGTTAACATATGGCAGTCGCCCTCAAGGGCAGTTTAAATAGAATTTGTGAATGCGATTGAGATCAGGAAAAACGATCATGACTGGACAAGAAAGCCATTTTAGAGCTCGAATTCTCGTGATTATCGGAAAACAGCCCGATGCTGAGCTATCTGATGACCAAGTATACGATGCACTCCGTTCACTATCATCAGCGTCAAGTAGCACAAAACGGTAATAGTAACCAAAATAGTAGGAATCAAGCTTCATTAACTCAGCTCCAAATAATTGAAAAGGCTCTCGAAAATTAGAAACTAGAGCTACCAACATTTAGCCCAGAAGACGAACAAGAACGTTACGATTTTCAGATGACCTTTTATATTATTGCAAGGAAAAGGGTATTGAAGAGAATAATATCGTAAAGTACATCCTCCCACGATCGTTACGAAAATCTGCACATGACTGGTTTATGCATGACAAGAGCTACTCGAATTTTGAGGAGTGTGCGAAAATGTTTTCTTTCTGAGTACTTGTCGTTCAGCTACTCGTTAGAACTCAGCCAAAGAATAGCTAATGCATTTCAGAAACCGGATGAGTCTCTAGCTAAATTTGCCAGGAGAATGGCAAAGATATACCGAAGGATGAATAATCCACCGGACGAAAGCGAACAATGTGAGACGGTCATATCTAAGGCCCACCCTCAATTTCGTCAATTTCTGTGTTTCAGCTATATTAAAAGATATCGTGAATTAGATGAAAAAAGTCAGCGAATCGAACAAACATTGCTTCGTGTCCTGGTTTACAATAGGCAAAACAGTTGCGAAGAAAAGCCTTGCAATCCGTTAGAAGTTACCGTTAGCTCGAAAGTGGGTCAGTCTGTAGAGTTAAACGAGAAAGCACTGGACCCCGGTTTCTATCGCAGACTCAAAAAAAGCGTGGGGCAAAAAGAAGAAGTAAAAAAACCACCTACCCCTCAGCAGGGAAGGAATCAGTGTTACCACTGCCATAGTATTTTTCACCAAATAAGACACTGCCCAGATAAAAATAAAGGTGAAAGAAGGCAGGCTTACGTCGCGCATATGAGAGGTACACCCCGAAGCCAGAAAGTTGGTTTGTCAAAACAAAGGTGTCCCGAAGTCCAAGTTTCATTGCGAGGATTGAGAAAATTAGCCACTCTAGACTCCGGAAGCAACTTGAGTATGGCCTCTCCAGAGTTCTCTCAATTATTAGAGCAGCGGGGAGTAAAAATAATGAAACTTTCCGAGACCATTACGAATGCCGCAGGGAAAGCCCGGATCATAGGGTAAATGAATGTTAGAATATATCTGCGTGGGCAACGCACCGACGCCCTAGTATATGTTGTAGAACATTTAGAGAAGGATTTAGTTTTAGGATCTGAATTTCTAGCTAACGCCCAGGTAAATCTGAGAATAGCGCAGAAGGGTTGGACCTTCGAGTACGATAAAACGGGGACATTACATAAGTTTGAAAACGAAGGAAGCGTGAATGAAGAGGAAAGTGTTCGTCGAGGAAAATACGAAGTACCGAGAAAGAAAGATAGGTCAGCTAACCACAATGCATTTGGACATAGTTGGTTGCAGAACCGCCAGGAGCAGGAAAATTTCTCTAGACAAAACGATGTAACTAAACGGCAAAATAATGCGAGTAATGATTATAGAAGAAATGCGAAGCAAGGTTACTGTAAAGGCGCCCGAAACAATAAGTTCCAAATATCGTCACGTTTCAACGAAGCAGAATTGATACGTAAATTAGAACAACTTGAAAGGGAAGTTGAAGTTCTGTCCCAAGAAAAAAAAATTGAAAGAGAAGTGGCAACACTGAGAGAGACAACAAAACGTAGCGAAGATGTTAGCAGAGAGAACACGTCACTTACAAAAGGAGTAGAAGAGGCAGGAAATAGGAATGCGAAGTTACACAAGGGAGTTCCTGGAATAACAATTCTGAAGGATGAGGTCCCCGGAAAAGCAACACGCAGGAAGTAGGACAAGAAGATAGAAGCAAATAATCCAGATCTATTTTCGAACATGTTGAAAAAGGGACTCGAGGATTCGCAGGGGATCACTATTCGTTCGTATTCAAAAAACGTATAAAAGATGTCTCCCAGCAAGCACATAGAGGGTGAAAGGATAAAGACTCCGTTGATGAATTGCACTGTATTTGGTATGCCATCAAGCATACTACTAGACACTGGAAGCCAAGTAACAGCTGTCTCAAGTCAACTTAGTAAACTTTGGGTAAAGAAGGGCGCAAAACTAAGAAGGACTCGTATAAATATTCGTACCGCAGACGGTCATTCCACTACGGCAGGAGAAATAACAGCGATTATTCAGTTCTATGGTCATAGTTTGAAACAGAGATTTGTGATTATTCCAAATTTACTAAGACCGCTGATGGCAGGCATGGATATGATGAAAAAAGCAGGAATATGAGTCGATGTTAAAAGTGGAGCCTGGGGAATACATAATGATAAGCTTCCAGTGTGCAAGTTTGATGAGGACCAGAAGAAAGAAGTGTGTTCACTAGGCCTTGAAGAAGAAAATATTGAGGAGTTGTTGATAAATGCAGTAGAGACGTCGGATTTGGGAGAAGAATATAAGGAGAAGTTCAAGGACCTGCTGCTATGTTACAAAGATGTTTTTCAACAAAAAACAAGATTACTAACGTGATAGAACATACCATTGAGGTCACGGATGACTGCCGTTTTTATCGGAAGCTGCGTCCAATGTCTGAAAGTGACAGAAAAGAATTTTGTGATTTAGTAATTAAAATGAAGGCTGACGGTCTATTAGAGAAAGGCGAAACTAAATTCGTTAGCTCACCGATATTACTTAGAAAGAAAACTCAAGAGCTTCGCATAGTAGTGGATGCCCGCCAGATTAATCAGCGCACAATAATGCAAAAATCAAAGATGCCATGTTTTGAGGAATTTCTCGCGTTACTAGGAAAAGGAAAGTTCACTACAATCTGCGATATTCGTAACGCATTCGGCAGCATAAGGATAGCTGAAGATTCAAGAAAATACGTAGGTGTCATAACCCCATTAGGAGTATATAGATACAGAACCGGAGCCTACGGATTATGTTCCCTTCTTTTCACTTTGTGCAGGTTATTAGAGATCGTTTCAGATCCATTATATATGACTCAGGCCATTGTTTTTTACGACGACGTCGGTTTAGTTAGTGAGACAGAAGAAGAGCACTACGTGTTAATTAAAGATTTCTTACAGAGAATGAGAGAAGCAAACCTATCTATAAGGCCTGATAAGCTGCAATTTTCACGAAATAGGTATGAGTACCTAGGTTTTGAGTTCGGTGAGGGAAAATAGAACAGTACTACTGAAAGAAGAAAATTGGCAAAACAAATAGAACGCCCCAGAAGCAAAAAGGAGGTGCAGAGATTATTGGGATATTTAAATTATTTCAATTTTTTTCTCCCAGACCTAGCGAAGATTGCTCGCCCCATCTCCAATTTACTCAAGAAACAGGAAAGATTTTTTTGGTCACCTAGTTGCGAAGCAGCCTTCGTAACACTTCGTACCAGATTAGAGCAAGAACAAAGGTTACTTCTTCCTGATCTTTCTAAAGAATTTTATCTTTTTGTAGATGCGTCACAATACGCTTTAGGAATGGTGCTCTGTCAAAAAACGAGTAAAAAAAAGCTTGGAGTTGTAGCTTATTCAAGTAAAAAGCTTACCGATTCACAAAGGGCATATTCTAATTCTAAGCGTGAGCTATTAGCACTCGTCTTAGGCCTAGAAAAATATGATAAGTATTTTGCTGTGTCAGGATCTCAAATTTTCGCTTATACTGACCACGAAGCCTTACTACCTTTGTTGACAGCCAGGCATATTCCAGCATTGTTTGTTCGTTGGTTAAACCGAGTAAAAAATATAATATTGTACTTCGCCATCTCAAGGGCCGCTCCAATTATGTCGATTACTTAAGCCGCATCACTAGTGGGTACGATTTACCCGAGGACTATACCGGAAGTGAACTCATGGAGGAAACTTATCCGCTTCACGAGGATGGAGAAAAAGGAAGGTTACAGATTGAAACCGAGAAGGGAAACTTGATGGATATAGAGGATTTAAGAAAACAAGAGGTTGCAACAATGGAGTTCTATACAGAAGAAAATGAAGTGCAAAAAAGAAAAAGAAAAGGAAAAACGGAACTGGTTTATCCAGTGACAAAAAGATTTCGAATGAAGAGAAAAGAGCTATGTTTGACGTATTACCTATGGCAAACGAAGACAAGGAAACAGAAAATATTAGTGATTTTGTTGAGAAGCTTTCAAACGTTGAGAAATTAAAGAATGGACAAAGAAGTCACCCGTTTTTTAAAAAAATTGATAGAGTTACTTGAAAGTGAAGATTCAATGTTAAGAAGGAGAGAAAAAAGGAAATTTCTTCATTACCTCATTAGCTCATTCGTAAGGGAAGATGGTATTCTTATGAGGAAGATAAAATTTGGACCCTTACAGGAAGAAAGAGAAGTTGTTTGGATACCCGCCTCAATGAAACACGAAGTAATGGTAGCGTGTCACACAAGTGTATACAGTGGCCACACTGGTATTTCAGTCACTATAGAAAACGTTAGAAGGCATTATTTTTGGAGATAACAAGCAGTAGAAGTGAGGCGATTTATAAAGGACTTGCTTGCGATATAAAAGTGATAATTCAAAACCACAGGGGTTCATGGCCACCAGTATTGTTAGGGCTCCGAACCAAACTGTTGCGGTGGACGCCCTCGGACCATTAGTACCCAGTGGCCCTGCACAGGCTAGGTATCTGCTTGTCTGTCTTGATGTATATAGCAGACTAGTAAAATTGTTTCCTCTCAGGAGGATTACAACTCAATCAGTTAGCAGGTCTCTCCTAAAATTGTTTTGTTTGATAGAATTTTTTCGAAACGTTATTTCAGACAATGCTACGATATTTACAAGTCGTTTATGGTCTTCCACAATTAAACTTCTTAAAGCGAAAGAGGTGCATACAATCCGCTTCCGACCTATGGGAAACCCTTCGGAAACGGGAGTCTTTAAAGCTAAAAAAATGGCCGCCATGTATTGCGAGGAACATAAGCAATGGGCTAGGTTTATAGACCAGTTTGAAAGCGATTAATCAGAAAATATCAGAAGTTTTAAAGTTTTCACCTAACAGGATATTTTATGGACGTGAACTACCCACCCCCTTCAGTTTAGGTCAATTTGATGATAATGAGAACGTTTCTAAGGTCGATTATCCTCAGTTCGTAGCTCAGGCAGAGCAAGCTTTCAAGAAAGCTATTGAAATCGCAAATAGGAACCAGGACAAGGTAAATAAAAGGCAAAAGCTAAATTTTAATCGTAATAGGCGGAAGAATAGTTTTAACATAGGTGATACAATTGAGTTAGTGCTTTGATACGGGTAAGGCGTGTGTGAAAGTGCTCCGTTTTCGTGTGTCCTTTTGATGGGAGGAACAAGGAGGAGATAAAAAGTGAGTACAAAAACTTGATTATAAACCTAAAAGGCATAACTCCTGAGGATATAGACTTCGCCAGATTTTCTTTTGAGGAGTAATTGGGTCCAAAAGATTTCTATGCTAACTTTATGGGCTTAAAACCGATGCTATTCACGTCGATCAGAAAACTTCTACATCATTGAAGTAACTGACCGACAATATCCGGTGACCTTCAACAGACAATCTGTCGCTAGGCAAGAATCTTTCTTTCTAAGTCCTGGTCCCTCAGTACACTGAAAATTCTTACGTGTTGGTGCCAATAGTGAACATGCAGGGCTAGGTGATCTGTATCCTCGGTACCGTTGGTGATGGGTGTGTAGCGTTCTGGGAGGGCGCTGGCCTCGGCCAGGGGGCTACTGACCCCCCAATTTTTTTAGGGGTGGCCATCCCCCTTTTACCCCCTTTACCCCTCCCCCTTTTACTCCCCCCCGTTTTCACTCCCCCCTTCTTATTTCCCACGTTGGGTCCCCTCCCTGAGGTCGGTGCCCGACCGGGTGCTGCGCTCCCTGGCCTGTGGTTCCGGGGGTGCGGTGATTTATTTCCTGTAAGTGTAAAGACAGCTTGACTGTACTGTGTCTTAGTGATTATTCGTAGCGTAATCGAACATGGCGAGAAAGTGCGACCTAGCGGATTTTACGCGTTCGGGCCTTGAAAGACTAGAGAACGAATGGCTCTCAGAAAAAGGGGACCCGCGAGACCAAGCGAAAAACCCGTTCCAGATTAAATTCCAAGAGAAGATCAAGAAAAAAGAAATAAATCCGGGAAAACCCAGATCAAACAAAGAAGACAAAGACCTTAAACAAACCATTATAGATGAAGTATACGCCGACTGGGAAAAGATACAGAAGGATAAGGAGAGAGATGCAACACCCAGATCGCTCAGAAGTATAAGAAAAGGGCCCACTGACCGGGACGAAGAGGAAGGACATACTTCAAGGCCAGGAACACCGATAGCTCAGGATGAAAAAACAAAAAGAAAACGAGAACCAGAGATGGAAGAGGAAGAAGCAAAAAGAAAAAAAGAGGAAAAAGACATGGAAGAACTTAAAATAAAGATAGCATTTATGGAGGGAAGAGTAATGGAATTGGAAAGAAACCAGGCCAAATTGGAAAGAGAAAATGACAGACTAAGACAATGCGAAATAAAACTTGCGCAAATGACAACGAAGCTAGAAGAAAGGGAAGCGGAACTCCAGAAGGAGGAAACTGCGAATGTCAGACTGAGAGATGAAGCAGTCCAGGGAAGTCTGGTTGTCAACGAACTGGAATTCCGAAACAGACAACTAGAAGAGAATAAGCAGAAACTGGAAAACAAAATGGCTCAAATGGAGGAGGAAATTAAAAACTTGTACAAAGAAAACGGAAGTCTAAAAGCACAAAAAGATCAAAGTGCTACACAAACGCCAACAGTTAGCTTTGCCGAAATACTAAAAAAAGATGCGGCGAAAGTACCAGAAAAAGCAAAACTAATAGAAACAAACAAAAGGAACACAAGACCAACAATCATCATCAAACCGAAAGAAGGCGAAAGCATAAAAGACGCAAGAATGAGACTAACCAGAACAATAAATAGGCAGGATCGCATAAATTTCCAAATTATACAAGCAAAGTCAGCACTAATTCTACAAATGGCGACACCATCAGATGAGGAGAAAATAAGACAGCACCAGGGAATGAAAGAACAATTTGACCTAACAAACAGAAGCACTAAGCGGAACCCATTGATGATAGCCTATAATATCCCATCAGAGTTAAAAGAAAAGGATGTGATAGAAGAACTGATAGAAAGAAACTTATACGAATTGACTGACGAGCAGAAACAACTTATTAAGCCACGATTTAAGACTGGCCCGAAGAACCAGGACCGATACCACCTGGTCTTCGAGACACCCAGACAGGTAAGAGAACATATATTGCGAAACCCTAGAGTATACATAGGGTACGAGGCCACAAATGTGAAGGACTTCCTGGTAGTGACTACTTGCCTAAATTGCCACGATTACGGCCATCTCGCTGCACACTGCAGGAATGACACATGTTGTGGAAATTGTGGGGAAAAAAGCCACAAGAAAACCGACTGTAAAGCCAAGGAACAAAAAGTCTGCATACCATGTAGGATGAGGAAGAAGCTGTGTGGGGCCAAAAACCAACAGGAATGCCCTCAATATAAACTGGCTTTACAAAGAGTAATAGATAGGTTCGATTATGGACAATAATCCAAATTCGACCCATGATCAGGAACAAAAATCCACAAAAAGAAAGAACCCCCCATGCAGAATAAGAAGGAGTAGGAACAGACTCATACAATTCAATAAAACCAAGAAGTTGGAGATAGTTAAAAAATGGATAAACGAAGGAACATCAACCAAAATAGACAACTTCCTCATAATCAAGAATGGATACGTCGATATGCAGCATGAAGAACAAATAGTTATGCACTATATAAACCCGGACTTGACAACTTTCCCGAGAGGTTTTGCACAGCTTGTGGCTCTCACACATGACGAATATGAAATCGAAGAATTGGAACACTATAACATTACACAAGAAAACGATAAAGAACTCAATATCTATTTGTCAAAAAATAGATATAACAGCAAATTTATGAATATTAAGTCATCAAGAGAGACATTCCTAGAAGACCTTGAAACAACCATGAACTTAATGGCAGGGATAAACGAAGAAGGAAGAGTAAAAATCACGATCCCGGCAGTAGGTATGGGTCTATGGAGAAAAGACCCCCAGGAGGTATTACTTATACTTAAAAAATGGGAGAAAAATATTAAGAACGTAGGCTTCGAGATGGTGGTGCAAGATAAGAAACTGTTTGAAGACATACAAAGAATATGGAACACAATCAGAGATGAAAGTGAGAGTGACTGGTCGAACTCCGAGTCGGAGAAGGAGGAGGAGAGAGACCTCATGGCGAAAGAAAAACAAGACCAAGAGCTTGAGAATAGAGACGTTGCAAATTGCCACGATAAAAATCATCTGAAGAAAAAGAGGAGAGGATGGAAATCCTGGATACCTAGATTTCACAAAAGAAAGACAAATAAGGAAACTCCAAAAGAAAACAAGATAGAACTAGAAACCACAAAAGAGAACAACTGCGAAGGAACTGATGAAGGATCAGCTGAAGAAGACGAACCGGAGGATGGGAATAACCCTAACATACTTTATGATAATCTAAATAAGGCCTACATACTTTCAAGACTAGAGGAACCCCAAATGCTCGTAGCAGCACTAAGAACCATTGTTAGAAATATCCATAGCAATGGGAAAAGTATTACCTTCCCGGTGATTGACGAGGTGGATAGGATTCATCTGCGAGCAAACGGAATTACCTCAGATCCGCAAGAACTATGGAAGCTGGTGATTAGAGTCTTTCAAAGAAGAGATGAGTGCTTTCAACTTAACAATGTATACCGTCAATTTGTGATGGCATATGGACGAGTTATTTTCGAACCGACACTCAAATTTCCAGCATGCTATATCCACTTGAGAAATCCATAAACTGTTCAAATTTGTCCAAGTCAATCTAGACAGATCCAAGCTAGCCACACACGAACTTAGGCTATACTGTGACAAGGAGAAAGTGGATGTAGCGTGTGTCCAAGAACCTTATACCAATAAGGGCAAAATGACGGGAATGAGAACAGATGACAGAATACTAATACCAGATGATCCAAATCCAATGGTGGCTGTGATTATCTTTAACAAGAAAATAGATGTACTAGTAGATTCTAAAAACACTTGCAGGTGGATCCAGGCGCTGAGCATGGGCCTGGGAGGTGACAAAATAACACTTGTAAATATATACAGCCAATTCTCTATGCCAGCTGATATCTTTGTACATAAACTTGAACGAATTTTGGAGGGGTTTTATAGGGGAAATGTAATGATTTTGGGAGACATAAACGCTAAATCACCGCTTTGGCACTGCCCTGAAACGGACGAAAAAGGAGAAAAATACGAGGATATAATAAATATATATCAACTAGTTGTCCAAAACAAGGCAGACCAACCGCCAACTTTTCAGGGAAGAGCTGGGGCGGCAAGTAACATAGATGTGACTTTGACAAGGGGCAACCTGAACACATACATAAATGGATGGAAAGTAATGGAAGATGTTACCACGAGCCAGCACAGCGTCATTGCCTTCAATATGGATCTAGCGAACAAAGATGATAGACAATTTAACGAAGAACCAAAGAAAACTAACTATAATGTAAAAAAACTAAACTTCAAAAAATTAACAGAGAAATTAAAACTACCACAAATTGAAGAAAATGCTGACCTAGAGGACTTGGCAAAAGAGATAGAAAAAGAAACTATTGAAGCAGTAATGAAAACGGCACCGACACCAGGAAATAACAACAACCGCAAATTGCTCTGGACTCGGAGTTTGGATAGATTAAAGAGAAAAATGAAAGCAAGCAGAAAAAGCTACCGAGCAGCTGGAGACCACGAACTGAGAAGAATAAGACTTAACAACTATAGACAAATAAAGCAAAAATTCGAGAAAGAATTATACGAAACCAAAAAGAAAACTTGGACTAAGTTTGTGGATGAAAACCTATGTAAGGATATCTGGGGTATGCCTTACAAGATCGTAATGCAGAAAATAAAAACTAAAGGGATATTACATACATTAAAGAAAGAAGATGACACATATACAAAAAACTGGCGTGAAACAATGGAACTATTAGTCACAAAACTATTCCCGGATGACCAAGTAGAAGACGATAATGATGAAAATAAAAGAATAAGACAAGAGGCAACACACACCCCTTATGAAAATAACAACCAAGAGATGCCATGGATAACCAATGAAGAAGTAGCAGCTGCGATAAAGACCCTAAAACCACACAAAGCTCCGGGCCCGGACCAAATTAGGAACGAGATTTATAAAGCGATACCAGAATACTGGTCTCCGTACATGTCGAGACTATTCAACGAATGCCTGAAGCAGGGAAAATTCCCAAAAGCATGGAAAACTGCAAACCTCGTTGTATTGTTAAAAGGAGAAGATAAACCAAAAACTAGCCCGAAGTCCTACCGACCAATCTGTCTGCTAAACGTAATTAGCAAAATCTTTGAAAAATTATTGATAACAAGAATAAATGTAAAAAGAGTAAACCTTAAGCAGTGCAGATTACAGTATGGATTCCGTCGTGGCAAATCGACAGAGGACGCAATCAACGAGGTTTGCGGTAGCATAAATAATCTAAAAAATGATAACTGTAAATATGTTTTAACAATATTCTTCGACATAGCGGGGGCCTTTGATAACGTATGGTGGCCCTCGGTGCTAAAAGTACTCAAAAATCTAAATATACATCCTGCAATATGGAAAGTTGTGAAAGACTATTTCAAAGACAGAAAGATTCAGATTGAAACGGCCGATGGCGTAGTGCAGAAGACACCAACAAAGGGTTGTCCGCAGGGCTCTGTGCTCGGTCCGGTTGTCTGGGATATAGTATTCCAGCCATGCCTGCAGATGCTGGATGAGATGGAAAATGTGGAAAGAGCAGTGGGATACGCAGATGATCTGGCGGTCGTGATTAAAGGCAACAGCCGAAATGACCTAGAAAATAAGGCAAATAACATTATAAACTATATGACGGCGTGGTGCAATAACAATAAGATGTCAATTTCAGCAGAAAAAACAAAATATGTGATCTTTAAAGGCAAACTAAACTATAACAGAGGACCTACAATTAAAATCAATAATACATCAGTCAAAAGAGTTAAGGAATTTAAATATTTAGGCGTAATATTGGACGAAAAGCTAAATTTCAGAAAACATGTAACTGAAGTAAAAAACAAAGCAAACAAAGTAGCACACAAAATAATAAACATTGCAACAAAAGAGTATCGTATACCACTAAAAATAATAAGAACGTACCACGACGTCATAATACGCTCAGTAGTGGGTTACGCCGCCAGTGCATGGTGTCACCGCATGGATGACATCAGACAGAAACAAATTATTGACAGATCGCAACGACAACTACTGCTACGGCTAACGGGAGCATACCGAACAACATCAGTGGAGGCGCTTCAGATTGCGACAGCGACAATGCCGATGCACCTACAAATTAAGAGATTAGGAGCCGCGTACTGGTTAAAGAAAAACAACGAAAACAAAGTCAGAACAATTCTACACCAAACAGCAGGAGACAGGAAAGAAATACAAGAAATCTTAATCAGAGCGTGGCAAGACGAATGGGAGACAACAACAAAAGCGAGAAGAGTCTTCAGCTTTTTCCCGGACGTGGCGGAGAGAGTCGGACTGCAACTTGAAATAGAAGGCGGCCTAATGCATTTCATAACCGGTCATGGCCCATACAGACAGAAGCTACGGGATCTCCAGCTTGTAGAGGATAATATGTGCCGAGTATGTGGAGTGGTTTCTACCCCGGAGCACACAGTATTAAGGTGTGAGGAAACAAACGAACTGGTTAATGAACAGAGAGCTATCCTGGGGGATACGCCTATTTACACAGTTCTGAGAACTCCAGAACTGGTGGTGGTCCTCCGCGAAACGGCAAACAAAGTTTCAGAGTACCACAGAAGAAAATTTGTGGCCGGGGCTGGGAGACCGTGAGAGGGACGTATGTAAAAACACCCAGAACTGCAACCAGTGAGTTTTTTTGTGACAGCTATAAACCGCAACAGCCGAGATTCACAACCGTGGCAAACGCGAACCGCGACCGCGACAACCGTGTAACGCGAATAACAGATCATGAACAATAGACATAGACAAAATATAACGTCTTGCGCGTTAAAACAGTATAACAAAGTCGGAAAAACAACAAACTCGAGCAATATATAAGACTACTTGAGAGCTGCTGGAAACCAGTAGCAGAGTGCTTTGTACGGAAATCCTGCAAAAGACACTCAATTAGTGTGAGAGTGTGAATGAAATGGTGGAGGGACCAGGATGAAGTGAAATAGTGTAGAATGAGGAATTATGTATGAAAACAGAACTAATGTATATGTGGGCTGCGGAAGCCGCACCCCACAGAAGCTTAGTGAATAATCCCAAGAGTGTATGTGAGTGTAAATGGAGAAGAATAGACATACATATATCCAACTGTATGAAGAAAGGAGGAACAGGAATAGCCAAGCTGGACTTTCCAGTGAAATACTAGCGGCCCTGTGACAAATTTAGATGCAGCAAAGAAGAAGAAGAGACTAAAATACCTTTCTTTTTTCTTTATTTCGTTACAGGGAAGCAGAAGGCGCGAAGAAAGGAAGAAGAAGCCTAACTCCAGTTTAACGTTTGTTTTGTCCTGTGTTG
>JAGDQP010005234.1:42129-61948 GCA_022664845.1 Lepisma saccharinum
GAAGCAGAAGGCGCGAAGAAAAGAAGAAGAAGCCTAACTCCAGTTTAACGTTTGTTTTGTCCTGTGTTGTCTTGTGTTTGTCTTCTATGTAATATATGTAATTCGTATCAAATAAAGCATATATGTGGATAGGGACTTTCCTCCCAGCAAAAGTTCCAAACTTAGGAACAAAGACCCGGAGAACATTCCGGACGCCGGGTCACAAAGACCGTCCCGCAACACCACCTGTCTCAGACAGACGGAACATAGGAGATCGCTGGAATGTCGGAACTCCGGCAATCCAACAATCTCCAGGGACAAGCCTGCCCCAGGCTGGGAAGCACTAAGTAGTGCGCGCTGCACGCCCTTGCAAGTGCACGACCTAACCTGTGCAAAGAACGCAGAGAGGCAGGGGTGGAAAGGTGGGCCCCCTAAATAAAAAAAAATAAAAAAAATAACAGGATATTTTATGGACGTGAACTACCCACCCCCTTCAGTTTAGGTCAATTTGATGATAATGAGAACGTTTCTAAGGTCGATTATCCTCAGTTCGTAGCTCAGGCAGAGCAAGCTTTCAAGAAAGCTATTGAAATCGCAAATAGGAACCAGGACAAGGTAAATAAAAGGCAAGAGCTAAATTTTAATCGTAATAGGCGTAAGAATACTTTTAACATAGGTGATACAATGTTACTGAAATCGCATCATATATCGTGTGCAGCCAGAAACAGGGTAGCCAGCCTTGAAGACCGGTACCACGGCCCTTATGATATTTTGTCAAAAATAAATACAAACATTTTTTTAATTAAGAACATTCAAACCCAGAAGGTGTTAAAATCAAATAGTGATCAATTGAAGTATGTCCCGGAAGCCCCAGGGTTCGTCAAAGGAAACAAAGACTTTACCGATTCTTATCGGAAATGTTCAGATTACCCCCGGCTCCTAGACCAAACTTAAATACTACTTCAGGAATGAACCTCAAAGCAGCTAAGCTTATGCAGCTGAATGAAAATTGTGTCAGTGTTCCGCTCTAGTGGAAACCATGTATCCCCGTAGCTTTAGCTGAAAACGTATGTTAACCAGCGGGAGAGAAGAAGAAGAGTGTCTTCGAGCGAAACCAGTTATTAACTGAAGTACTTTCCGTGAGCAAAGGAACTTTGTAAATACATTCTTCAGCATTAAATCGTCGTGAGAGTAAACGCTCGTACTAATTTGGTGTTTACGTAGAACCATGTGTTTGTTGAAAAAAAAAACGATTCCTCATGAACGATGTTATGAAATTGTAAATGAAAGTGTAGTGAACAGTTTGTATATGTGTTGATGATTATTAATGTTGTTCTTTTCTCAGTTAAAAACGTTGGAACAAAAAAAAACATTGAACTTGACAAAGTATAGTTAACGACAAAACTGATTAACCTTCTGAGTGATAAAAAGAAGATTGCCATTCGAAATAGGTAAAGACTACGAACATTACTCGAAAGCAATCTCTTTTTTGGGTAGCCTAGGTGAGATGAAGCGAGGCATTTTGTACCAATGTAATAATATGTAATTTGAAAGTGTACATCTTTGTGTATTACGTATGTAAATTCTTTTCTTCATCGCCCCCTTCTCTAAGGTTGACCCCATCTTTTATCTATTCTATTCTTTCTTATTATTTTTCTTTTATTAGGTTAAGATTTAATTAGTTGATATTTCATTAATTATTATGTATGTTTGATAATCAGCAGGAAACTGGAGAGGTAATTTATTTAATTTACTCATCACAGCAATGATGAAACAATGTACTATGTCGAATTAAGGGAAAAAACGAAATAATTAATACATTTTTGTAATTTACTTGTAAGTCAGTTCAGCCAGCTTCAGTGAGTTTTGAGAGCTGGAAATTCAGAATTTTGGAAGGGTCATAGCGTATTTTAGGAAGAGAGGTGGAAAATTCCACTCAAGTAACTGTAAATTCCTTGTTTGCTGTGTCTCTTTGTACTTTCAGCAGCCAGATCAGCCCAAACCGGGAAAGTGCGTCAGGAAGGAAGAGTCCACTGCAGAAAGGGTAAGAGGTGTTTCGGACAAGTTTACCCCCCCCCCTCTTGCCCCGCGGACCGGGAATGCACCCAGTAATATATTGATGAACTTGGTGGGTTTGAGCACAGTATGTTCTAATATTTGGTAGGAGCAACATCTCCGAGAAAGCCCTCGTTGTCACTAGCAACCGAGTCAATTTTTAAACTTAGATTTTTGAAATGATAGTCTGATAAGATAGGGTCCGGTTGGCGGTATTAAGGGCGAGAAGACTTCAGTGCAGCGAATATGTAAGTACTCAGTTTCTGTTTTGTATGCGACGAACTGGGTGCGATTTCGATTTTTGTAACACTTCTGCGATATGTCTTTATGTTTAATTTTTTGGATGAAACTTTTCGTTGAACACCCTCTCAAATACTGACACACACACTCCGATGATAGAAGGAAGGATGACCAGTCGATTCCTGTGTGAGTTCCAATAAATTACGCTGGGGTACTTTATGATTTTACAATTGTGACGTTCCCAAGGCTAATTAATTGGAATCTCACTGGCGTCAAGATAATGACGAGCAGCAGGACTCGACCCCGAATCGCTTAACGATTCCCCGAATGCAGAAGTGTGCGTAAGTGGAAACATAACTATTCTTGAAATTTGGTTTATTTGTCTTCGACGGGTACGTTCACGTCTTATATGATAGTCCCGTTTAAGTAAGTTGTTGAATTTCAAAGTCGATGATTTTAATTTTAAATCTTATTTACTTTAATTGACGTTGTTTAGTCCGATACGAAACGCCTCTTACCTCACCTCTCCATGATCTTCGTTATCAATATCAAATTTGTAAATATTATATAATATATTTTGTGATAATCTTAAATCTTTGTATATGAGCTATTATTTTTCGAAAAGCGCCTTCCTTGTCCAATAATAATAATAGACTATTCACAATTCTAGTCCCGTGGTGGACTGTTGGGTTTTAAAATCCGCTCTGCCAATAAATAAACCTTGCTTTTACTGATCTATCCGGCAACAGATCATTTAAAGTTATTTACTCTTCTCTCAAATAAGAAAAGTAGTAAAACATCAGAGTTAACAGACCTGTGGACTTATTGGGCGAAACGTAAAATGTGACGATATGCCTTATGTACCCTTATATTGTGTAACAGGAGGTATTGAAATTGGCTACCTTGTGCCAGATCGAATTTTTGTTTATCCGAAGAACGGATCCTCGAGCCAACATTGCATTATTATTCCGTATGTGATTAAACGCAGCTCTAATTTTTGCAGTAAGCTTGTCCAACTGCAGTGGAATATACATGACTTTTGACATATTCTTACAAAACGAAATCGAGCGAGGTAAAGTCCGGAGAGCGTACTGGCCGGTAGGCCCTGTTCATTCAATCCACCGTCCTCCATAGGTGTATGTAAGGTGTTCGCGGACATCCAGAGCAGGCATTTACACCTTATCACCACCATGGGTCCATGGATACCTACATCCCTATGGAGCACTTAATCCGTGTTTCTTTCAACGTCTGCTATTCTTTCAGATGCCATTATGCAACCACGCATAACATTTGTGTTCCTTCCAAATCTTGCACCTGTGTGAGATATCAACTTGCAATAGTCTTCTTCTTTGTTAGGAAATCTGTTAGGGCATGATACCTCTACATCCTCTGTTTGACCCATATTCGCTGTCCAATTCTTGGAGAATTTCTCACGTCACTCGGGAAATACCTCAATTCACTCCGGAAATCCTTCGTGCACTTTTCCCTCACATCTGACATGTACATTTTTGGAACGAGCAAGTACGATTTCTTTGACAAAACGATAAGCCGCTAGCTCTACAACAATTAGTATTCGAAATCTATTGCATTGCAAAACAGTTATCGAAATCTTTGCAGCCCTGTAGCGTTGAAAATACTCATGATATGGCGCGTGTTCATATGAACCTTATTTCTTGCTTTCATGTGAGGATTCACTTCCAGAAGTTTGTACCAGAGGTCCTTAAACGCCTTAAATATACAAATATACCGCAAAAATCGAAAGTTTCAAATTAAAAAACCTACCTTTTCAACATATTTTCTTAAATTTAACGTAAACATGAAGAGAATCATATTGTAGCCCATTTAAGTACAAACAAAACAAAAAAAGTTGAACTTGATCCTATCATTATTAGTAGCAGAGATAATGGCTGTAAATAAATATGGGCATTTTGAAACTTTGAGAGGGGCTGGGGGTGGAAGCTCCAGGTGTACTTTTGGGGACTTTTGTAAAAATGTACCTCTGTTAGTAGTGTATCAATTGGGTAAAATTCAGCTTTACCAAAATCTTTTCCGATTCAAAACTTTATTGACTAGGCTGAATAGGTTGGTTATATGATCAAATGAGAGCGAGTCCATTCTAAGAGAAGATAGAAACGCATTGGCCAATAATACACAACAGATGAAATACGAGTATTACTGTCTAAATAAATATACACTATGCTCTTGAAGTAAATTATATATATATAATCATATTCAGCCGTTTTCTATCTACTGCTAGATGAAGGTCTCCCCCTTTTCTTTCCACATATCTCGGTCTGCTGCTTTCCTCATCCATGTAGCTCCTGAAAAACGCTTGATTTCATTTCACCATGTTGCGTTTGGACGTCGTTTATTTTCTCTAGAAATCTAATGTAGTACATTTGTTGTCCACTTTCTCTTCGTCTAGCTATGTGACCGGCCCATTTCCACTTCAGCTTTTTCGCAGTCTTGATTACATCCTCTACCTTTGTTTGTGCGCGAATCCATTCATTTGTCCTCCTGTCCCTCCTGGTTATTCCTAGCGTGCATCTCTCCATTGTCTTTGTGCGACTCTCAATTTTTGAGTCGTTTGCGCATTCAATGTCCAAGTTTCACAGCCGTACATCATCACAGATAAGACACGTTGATTATAAACTTTACGCTTCAGACGCATTGGTAGTTTGTTTTTGAAAATAAAGTGTAGTCTTCCAAACGAACTCCACGCCATTTTTCATCTTCTATTTATTTCATCAGTCAACTTGGCATTCGATGTTTTGAGCTGGCCTAGGTAAACATACTCATCAACTATGCCTATTCTCTATCCGCGAATCTTTATTTCCCTTTTTGCAGCATGTTGATTGTATATGACCTTTGTTTTAATTAAATTCATTTTAAGGCCTATTTTCGAACTCTCGTTATTCAGTTCTTCCATTCTGGTTTGTAATTCTTCCGCATCTGAAGCAAACAGGACTATATCATCAGCAAACCGTAGGTGATGAAGATATTTGCCATTAATTTTAGTTCCAACTTCATCTCAATTTAAATTTTGGAACACTCTCTCCAGGACCGCACAAAACAGTTTCGGAGAAATTGAATCTCCTTGCCTTACTCCCTTTACAACTTTAAATTTTTCACTTTCTTGATGTAGTCTAATGACAGATGTGGCAGTCGAATAAATGTTTCGAAGTAGCTTGATATACGCATTTTCGATACCTTGATGTTCAAGTGATTTAAGTACTGCTGACAAGGAGACCGAATCGAAAGCTTTTTCGAAATCTATGAATCCCAAACATATTGGAAGTTCATATTCATTAGTCCTTTCCATAACTTCATTCAGTGTTTGTATGTGGTCCATTGTATTAAATCCACGACGAAATCCGGCTTGTTCCCTTCCCTGGTTAAAATCCAAGTCTCGTTCAATACGATTCAAAATAACTTTGGTGAACATTTTGTATAGAACTGACAGTAAACTAATTGGTCTGTAGTTTTTGACGCGTTCTTTGTCCCCTTTCTTGTACAACAAAATTATAACGGCATTATTCCAACTTCTGGGTATTTCTCTCTTTTTCAGTCACATTGAGAATAATTTCTCAAGTTCTTCTTTCATGTTTTCACCTCCCCATTTAAACATCTCTGGTGTGAGTCCATCTTCTCCTGGCGACTTTCCGTTCTTCATCCCTCGAATTACTTTATCCACTTCTTTCATTACATCTGGGACATCTACATCATTTTCCTCTGAATTTTCATTTCCAAACTCTTCTTCGGAGTAATACAATTCTCTGTAGAAATTTTCATATTTTTTTTAATTTCTTCCTTATTTCGTGTCTGGCCTCTTAACTGCAATTATTTGCTTTTTCCCTATCATGAGCTGCTGTTTGGTTTTCTTCAGGCTCTTGTTCTCCTCGATTGTATTTCTAACAAGATTTTCGTTATATGTTCGTACATCCTATTTTATATTCTTCCTGACGGTTTTATTTAGTTCTATGTATTCAATACTTTTTATGTAATTTTCCTCTTCTTTCCTATATATATATATATATATATATATATATATATATATATATATATATTAGTATCAATAATATCCCAAAGATACATATGTCTCATACACTAAAGTTTGTTATACTGTTCTAATACTTGTTTCATATAATTTATTACATACTATAATCCACAAGAAACAAACATAGTACTATTGTGACACACGTCGGTAGGAAGAATTAACAACGAAACATTATTTCACACAAAGTAATATATTTTTGTTTCTTCTTTTAACTTGGCCTTTGAACTTAGTATTTCTTAAATAGCTACAACCGTCTGATTTATGGCCAGTACATACACTCCCCTTTGGTTCGAGGACTAGAAGCTTACGTGATCTAAATCTTCTGATTATTATCTGGTGTAGTAAAAAGTAATCCATTATTTTTGCATGACATTGAAGGCTTGACTTAACATAGTTAGAATGATCCGATTTAGGTCACATATGCGCCGTTTTGTTCGATAACGTGTTTCCATTTGGAAGGTAATATCATGATGCCTCTCTCATAGAAGCCCTTGTCCCTATTGGCAAAAAATTGAGACAGTCGATTTTCACAAGCCTCTCTTGAAGCGAATTTTTCACCAGCAAACGTGTTCGCCATGGACAGGAACAGATGGTAATCACTCGGTGCCAGGTCCGGACTATGAGGTGGATGCATAAGAACCTCCCAACCAAGCTCCCGGAGCTTCTGGCGAGTCACTATCGATGTGTGTGGCCTGGCGTTGTCCTGGTGGAACACAATACCTCTCCTATTGGCTAAAGCTGGGCGCTTCTGGGCGATTGGTGCCTTCAGACGGTCCAATTGTTGACAGTATAGTTCCGAGTTAAGGGTTTGGCCGTAGGGGAGCAGCTCATAGTAGATAATTCCCTGCCAATCCCACCAAACACACAGCAAAACCGTCAACCCTGGCTTGGGCACCGTTTGCGCCGGCGCAGCGCGCTTCGACCACGACCGTTTTCGCGTGACGTTGTCGTAAGTGATCCACTTTTCATCACCAGTCACCAACCGCTTCAGAAATGGGTCGCTTTTGTTGCGATTCAGCAGCGATTCGCAGATGGAAATTCGGTCCATGAGGTTTTTTTGCGTTAACTCGTGTGGCACCCATACATCAAGCTTCTTTGTGTATCCAGCCTTATGCAAATGGTTCCACACGGTTTTTTGTGCAATGTTTAGCTCTTGGGCAATCGAAACAGTGCTTACATGACGGTCGGACGCGACAATGTCCATGATTTTATCGACATTTTCGACACGACCTTCCAGTGCGTGGTACATCTTTGACGTCAAAATTACCGGCACGGAATCGACGAAACAAAATTGCGCGTGATTGGCTGTTACAGTATCAGGACCATAAACACTATTCACATTTGCAGCCGCCTGGCTTGCGTTTTCGCCTTTATCGAAGAAAAACTGTAAAATATAGCGTATTTTCTCTTTGCTAGTGTCCATTTTGACGCGCGCTCACACAACACTGAGTTAACTCATCACAACTATCAGAACAGTGTTTGTAGTACGCAATCTCATCGTTTGAACGCTATCTCGTTGAACCCGATCGGACTTATACAACGCGAGATACAGCTCACTGAAGCCATCTATTGGCAAAATAATGGATTACTTTTTACTACACCAGATATATTAATTCATCAGAGTGGTTAACACCCATAAGTTTGAGTACTGATCAAGAACACTAAAAAAATGGAAATGTATAAGCTCCTTAATCGTTCAGTCTACGCGACGAATATTATAAAGAGCCTTAAGTATTCGAGATAATCACATACCCTAATACTATCAAATATACCACGTAATCGCTTTAACATTGTATAATAATAAAGTATTGAAGATTTTCACACTACTGTAATATGAAGTGTAATTATGTACGATTCACCGCTCTGATTCCGGTTTCAGTTACATAACTTCACCTAACGAAATAACTTCATAACATTTAAGTTTTGAAACAACAACCACAATTAGCTAGCGTTTGAAAGTCATGTTTTATATTGTTCCTTATATACTAAGGTATAGCCAAATCAGTGTGATTATTATACGCTTAACTTCTGCGAGATTAGGATTATCCCACAAAGATCCGAACCCAAACTTTTTAATCTCCTGAAAAACATTATACTCGAGTGCTGTAGAGTTCTTTCGTTTCTTTCCTTTTCTCTTACTGTCTTTCTTTAGTCTCCACTTGATTTAGTTCTTTAATCTACAACGGATTAAAACTGTAAATGGCAATTCTGGTTGTCTTCTACCTTGTTCGTTGATTTATTTGTCTACTGAGTTTCCTGCTCCAACGTGCTCAAAGAACTAACTGTAATGTACATAGATGTTTATGAAATCCTTTTGGAGAATGTATATCATTGTATGCACTCCAGACTAGGATTTCCCTTGTGTTGCTGTATTTATTAGATTTCCATTTCAATATTAATCTTGTGTGACAAATTTTATATAACTGTTTGATTTGTATGTTAAAAACGAGCTTCTATTCCTTTGATCACTACACCTGGAAATTACTGCGCTAAACTTTTGTTCCGGTATATACATTTTAAGTTCTATTTGATCAATCGATAATGTTGAAATGTGCTGTTCACTCGGAACCTGGCCTATCAAAAATACGCACCATTCAGGAAGAATTATATCTAATTTTGGTCTGCCTATGATAGAGTACGGCACGCAACCTTCCACCACTGCAAATCTTAAACTGTATAGATTTTCTTGATGCAAAACATATAGCAAAAATCTCTTCTATACACAAGTCTTCACTACCAAAGTGTTGTTGAAAATAAAAAAGCTAAACCTGTAATATATTTAAAATGTTCTTAGAACACTTGTCTAAATCTTTAGTGCTTCTTTCGTTATTTGTGTGGTAATGTCGGATCGAATCGGATTATGTTAGAATGCGATTGTGCAATATTGATACGCTAGGTTCTCGTTTTGGTCCCGTAGTTATGATAAAGACTGTATTTTTTATATTCATATTTAAAAAGACGCTATTCGTCCGCTGCTAAAGATTATATTTCAACTGTAAACCTATGGAAATGTAATACAATATATATGAGATTCCGATCTTAGAAGCTCCGACCTTTTATTAACTCCCAAACATTTGGTATTATTTAGTATCATACCTTTCTTATTTAAAAGATTACAGCAAATCGCGCAGTGAATGTGAAACGATCCTGTGTTCTTGGGATTCTTCATATGGTATAAGATGATCTTGTTTATTATGACTTCATGGAGCAGTAGTGCAGTTGGCGCATTTTAAATACAATGAAGAATCTACAATTGTGGTGGATATGGATCCAATGTGGAATCTTACTAAAGTTAGTGGATGCCATAAAGAGTATGTGATAAATTGGCATATTGATGTTAAGTATACGAAGAAAAATAAAGTTTCAGTTAATACTGGTTGCAGTAAGTATCGATAGGAAATAGAGCCTATTTATGATAAAATAAGCTAGGAGCTAATGTTTCCCAGGTTATCTATTTCTCCGTTAATATAGCTCCGTTCAGGTTGGGGGAACAGAAGTGATTCCTTGTTTGGGCCTTGGATGGATTGTTCCGATTCTCCGATAAAATTGTGCAGCGGGAATCATATGCAAATGGATGTCCCGAGTCTCTCACAAGTAATTATTTATGTCTAAATAATCGCCGCAAAAAAATATTCAAAAATATACAAGTGATGTTTCGAAGTATAGGTATTGAAAATTAGAAAAAAAGTAATGGGATGTATAATCCTATTATCCGCTACAATTCGTGGGTGGATATCATCCATAACTGGCTCAGCGGACATCTATCCACCATTGATATGCCAAGTTGACTTGCCTTTCAGGTAGTAAGCCGAAACCACGCCCTAAGGTGAAAATTTACCTTTAATTTACCGATACTTTTGCTCGTTTCTCTTGGTACTCCATCCTGTAAGAGATTGCAAAAGAGAACTTAGCCACTACGAGGGTAATACGGTATCACCATCTTTAACGAGAAATAGGGAGTAACTTGGAAGCTCCAGAGGACCTCAGTCAAGAATTTGCTTAGAATAGAAATGCCAGTTTTCCTAGGAAAGAAACATTTTACACCCTTTACCTTCCACCATCTTACAACTAATAGACGACTCACATTTTACACCCTTTACCTTCCACCATCTTACAACTAATAGACGACTCATCTCCTGGACCATCACTCATGAGATATTATTAAACTAGCATACAAGAAATTTTTTAGAAACTTGATGGAAGAATTCCAAACAAATACATTATATGCTTTTATTATAGAATAAAGCTAAGAAATATAACAACGAAGATAATAATGATATATATTGAGAGAAGGGTTATGTCTCTAAAATGTTACTTAACTAAAATGTTACATTTTAACCATACAAACAATAGAACATTGAATAGACTAGAATAGAATCCTAAGAAGAATAGAATCCTAGGAAGAATAGAATCTCCAATGCCATATAAAACCAACGAGAGAGCGACGCCCAATATTTGTTCAGGTCATGTGACTGTTGGCTCATGTGCTTTTTCCTCATATACCATCTGTTACCATAGATGGAGCTGAGTCGTGAAATTGAATGCACAAACCACACTCTTCCACGTAATCAGCTTCTGTCATATCCTGTCATGGTATTTTGGTATTCTGCCTGTCTCTTGGTTGTTTTCTAAAACGATGTTGCAACGGCTATAATGTAGAACAGCCGTTCTAGCAACCTACAGAGATCAGCAAAATAAACCATGCTTCTTTCCTAAGAGATAAAGTAGAGAACTGAAAAGCTGGGAGGAGAAAAATAAGAAGGGTTGCTGCTTCAAAAATCGAACAGCACGCAAAAGACTCCCCAGACAAACGGTTTTAGTCTCCTGACTGTTTTACTGGTGTTTTCTGTTCTTGGCTAGAGCACACTAAGCCGACTGTCATATTACTATTGGGGTAGGGTGCAAATTTACCTATTGCTGCAAACATTATTTAATTAGCTTCATAGCTAAGATTAGGAAATTAATTTAGAGAATTCAATCAAGAATTTCTGAGCTAGTGTATGTATCAAGTTATGCATTGGAGAAACAAAAGTTCTTAGAGTTAATTTTAAATTTAAAGTTCAACAATGAGCAATCTTAGTTGAAGGAGGTTTCTTGTATTTCTGTAAACATTTGGTGTCGTTAGGTGTAACATTTGTTTAAAAAATATGTGTGTTCAAAAGAGCGTTAAAAATCTAACTAATACATGATTTATAAAACTTGCCTATTGCTCGTTACTTATTTACCTAAATAACTTATACATTGACAAAAATACTCATTCAGAAGTTGTAGGAGTTCTTCTGATTTTTGCTTTTCGTTTCACTGAGAATAGAAAAATAGAATTTGCGTTTACACAAGGATGAGGTTTCGATTTGAACTTTTCACTTTTATTTTATTTAACATCTCAATTTCATTCTTATTATTCGATTTGAAAGTATCAAATCGCGGGTTTATATTTTTTTATTAATTTTCAATTTGATTATTCGATAAATTTCATGAATTGAAGTAACAAATGTATGCTTGAAAGGGAATGATCACAAAATCCTATGTCACTGTTCTTTTTCTTCCACCATGTCACAGTTCTGGAATTTAAACACTCAAGTCACAGTTCTGGGTTTGGGATGTCCATCACAGTGAATAATTTCTACAAGGGTTCACAAAAGTTTCCATGTAATCAGCAATTCAAGACTCAATTTCCGAAAAATGAGATCGCACTGTCCAACACAATGGATTTTGTAAATGTGGATTCACTCTCCAACACGATGGGAATCTTAGTAAACTGTTACAGAAGATTTCACCAACTGATGAAACAGATAACAGATGCACACTTATAAGAGTCTGAGTTCGATGTTCAAGGCACTATGTCACCTTCTTTCCATCAGCCCTGAGATAATAGTAATTTTCTTCATTCAGGACAGAGCTCAAAGGAAGAGGGATAGGCCATTGCATATCTTTAATTTCCACAGGTGACCAATTGAGTTGACGATTGATAATCACTAATGTCGCAGGTAACAATGTTAACATTTACATACGTCCAATCACAAGTTGAAGAAGACTTAAGAAGAATTTATCAAGTACTGGCGACTGTATCTGACTAAGATGTATCGCAGCTGCAGAAACAGGTGTTGTCCAAACATTTATCTCCATACTAAATAACAGTTTCAGGTGACTGCAAACATGAGGTCTGCCTGAATATTGAGTGAGTCAGGTACATCTTTGGTAGTCCTGACATCTTGGTGCTGCAGTCCTGGACAGCAGAATCTCAGCAACTGGGCTCTTACGAAATTGTTACAGGTGTTTGATTTCTTCTTCTTTTACAGGTTTTAATATTGAATAAAGATGAATTTCTAGGATAGGTTAACAAGGATTGCTGGTTTTCGGTAGGTTTATATTATCTTACCATATTCACTGATATTTAGTTAATTAATTCAATTATTTATTTAATTAATTCACTGATAATTACTTAGTTAATTATGTTTATCAAAGTTAATACAACAATTATTTATATTTTAGACATTATTTCTTCAAAAATTATTTATAGAATTTCGTCTGTGGTTCTTATTTACCAAACGAAATAAACGGAGGTATATTCCCATATGCTATTACATAACATCACATGTGCTTTTGTTTGGTTTCTATGCAATTTCTACGAGATGAAAACAAATATACTATGTTACGTTGATTAGGATGCTAGTCTGCCTGAATGAGCGTGTGAAGCTGATAAGACGTCACTAAGCTGATGCATTTTCGGGAGTTACTTGTTAAAATTATACACAAAGTCGTAACATGTGTATGCGAACGTGTTTATATGTTACGAACCACATAAATGCTTTATTTATTTTTAAACAAACAGCGGAAATCGATTTAAATTGATAGCCATTCGTTTAACAATAATTGAGCCATTGTCTAAGTACTGAATGTTATTTTGATTCTAAAGTTGAGCTTACATTCATACGTTTTAAGAACGAGACCTACAGTTTGATTTTCAAGGGGAATCTTACGCATAGCGGGAGTTATTAGACAACGGGACATAAGACAAGAATCTGAGTTACCTGGTTAGCTAATCATATTTATTTCCGACTAAAGAAACTGAAATTAATCGGTAACAAAAAAATGCTTCGTTCTTTAATATCCGCGCTTTTTTTATTATTATTCAACTGTTGACGGGGTTTAATCCACATTTGATTTAGGACACCTTTAAGTTAACACAAGAACCCGATATTTATGTGAGGAAAGTATGTGACTGACTTACTCGGTAAGGCTGTTTCATCATTGTCTTGGATACTAGTTTAGGTACACTTCGCATCAAAAAAATTGCGACAGCGACCGCCGTGCAGCTAGGCAACCCAAATGGCACCTTCTTATCCTATAATCGTGTCCGGTAAACAGACCCCTTCTTTCTCCTTCCTTCGTCTCGTCCATACTAAAATCAGCAAAGAGCATGAGCACGTTTTTTGTTTTTAAAATAGACGTGTATTAGTAGCAATAAAATGAAAGAATAAAAGCGAGACGAATCAATATACAGAAGTTGATGAAGGGAGAAATTGAAACATACAATGAAACATTGAAACCAATGGATGTCTGTTAAACAGAGGCAAAGAAATGAGAGAGATAGGGGGGAGGAGAGAGAGCAGAAGAAGAAGTAAAGATAAAAGTATGGAATTTGAACTTAGTAAAAAAGATTAAGTTCAGTTCCCACACTATAAAGTTCAGTTCCCACAAATCTAACAGCAAGATAGAAATGACTTTTGTATTTTACATGTGTTCGGAACTATTCGAATATAGTGACGGGTGCTTCAAAAATTCATTAAGTCATCACTTTCAAAATGGCGACCAAACTTCGTGGTCAGATTAAATACTAATGATTTCCAGTGCAGCTACCGAGTTTTGAGACACATATAGGATAATGTCAAAAGTGTAACACACATGCTTTGTTTGCGCGGGGTTCGGTTGCAAATGCGGTGGGGCTCATTGTACGTACTGGTTCGGAATACATTGTAATCAGGAATTCCGCCAGTAGTTTCAGATTGGAGAGGGTGTAAAGTCAAAATTGGGAAGGTGTATGTAGTTCTACACTGTGTCTATTAACTATTGACCATAAAAATGTTAACGTTGGGGTAGTTTGGGGTCGACACCCCCCAACAGTGGCCGGGGTCTCACCGAATCACTGACTGTGACTAACCCAGTAGATACAGTAAGCTATACATTCTATTCCAGACTACTAATGCAAATTGAACATAAAAAGATTATGAATGAATGATAATTTTTCTGCTTAATTTCTATCAGAAATAGCCAAGATTATAAATCCTTATCTGTATGAAAACGAAAAGTTACAAATGTTCAAAAGCAAAATTAACATGTTCCTTATAGGCATAGTAAACCTTACATGTTCCACATTGCCAATGTGAAAAAAGGAACACATGTAAAGTTGATTAATTAGAGGATGGAAACGAATTTGGTGCCAAACTAATATAAAAATAATTCTTTACTTGAAATGGCCAAAAAAGGTGGCCATTTTCTACTCATGTCTTAACATTTATCTGTTCTGGACATCCCACTATATATTCCACCTATTGCGAATATAAGGTTCTAATAATTACGACACTAATGAAGTAGGAGTTAATTGCACCGGATAATTTAAAGTTCGCAGGTAATATTAAAAGTGCCGTACCGTTACCTGTTTTTATAACAATTCGCACAGATAGAATGAACACGGCAGAGCAGAAACGGGTCACCGGTTCTCGAGTATGCTGGTCAAGTTTTGGACTGTGTCGCCGGGTGTAAAATTCGAACGCATTCGGACGCGGTGGTTCGATGTAGATCTGATAACCCAGAGGATAACCAGGGCGGGAGTAGTTACCCCTAAAACACGAAAAATACGACGCCGAAATTCCCAGTTAAATAGATTATCCAGATCGGGTCAATCGGGTTACCGGGTCACTTATTTTTGGGTCAGGCCCTATCACCGGGTCATCGAAAGTGGCCCGGAATTGGCTCTGGAACACGTTAAAATAGAGAGAGTGTATGTGTAACGTAAGAGAAAAAGATAAAGATGAATAGAGATAGGGAGAAGAAGAAGAAGAGAAAGAAGCAGCGAAGACATGATAACAATACATCAAGAAAGAGAGGAAGAGAGAAAAATCAATGAAAAACATGAAAAGTATATTATCATTGTGCTAAAGAATACACACTGTTAACTCTGATTCTCGCCAGTGATGCTTCGTAACTCGTAAGTTCTCCAGCGGTAGATGAAGATCTCTTTGAATACTTCAGTTTATGCGAAAAAGAAACTAGCTGGTGGAGAATCGAACCAAGGTTCTCAAATTTGCAGTCCAGCACGCTAGCGATACTCCACACTTACCTCTATCCAGCACGTGCTTAACAAATGTTATAGTGTTTCTTTCTAAGTCTAATAACATGAAAAGTTTATCCTTCAGATCAATGACGTGTCCTGGTAACCCCCTGAGGCTTGATTTGAACTTTTCCAACCAACATTCGTAAATCGTCTTCCTAGCTACAATGACTCAGGTGCTTCTTTCTACAATCGGAAATATTCTCCGTTTTGTATGAGAAGTTATGATTAGATTATTCACGATCTCTTTGTTAAAAGTGTTTAGCTACAGCAGGTTTTGAACCTATGTTGACACACTTTCGCATTGAAATGCCCAGCGCGTTTCCTCTACTCTATCTTCCAAACAAAGCAGAGCAGCAATATATTACTAAGTGCAAGTGCGAGGAAAATGTAACATTGAGTGTATGTATTACATTTTGTCTGTATGTATTGTGCGGTAAGTAAACACATGTGTATGCATGTCCTTTTTGCCATGTCGAATTATGAGATGAATATATTATGACAGTTTTAGAAACATCCAGTTTAGGGTAAGTATTGCCACATTAAGATACGATCATTTATTGTATTTTAATTTTAGGACGTGTCTAGAGCAACGACGGTTTTCCGTCGTTGCTTTAAGCTGTTAACCTCGAAGGTTAATTTGCAAGAGCAACGACGGGACGGGACGGCACAAAGCTTTGCGTAAACAGAATTTTTGAGTAAACAGTACTTTTGCTTATACCCACCGCTAACAAGGGGGCTGCGCCCCCTCCCACGGCTAACACCGCCCAGCTCCCTTCGGACGCTCCCTATCTCCCTTGCACACCTGTCGCTCGATGTGCATCCTGCCCTCGTGGGCTTATATACATCCTAGTTTTTAGTGGCCTCTTTTAAAATTATAAATCACACCTTTTATTAAATTTCATTTTATGTATTTACATAAAAAACGAAAAAAAAAATTAATTTTCGTTAAAAAAAATATGCGAAAAGTAAACGCCAGGGTTTGAACCCGGGACCTTTGGATCAGCTCTCTGACGCCTTATCCACAAGACCAACATGCACCTACTGGGCTGAGCGGTTGTCGCTGTTACTTCCAGTTCAAGCTACGCGAGAGTGGAATATGTTCCATCATTGCTCTAGTAAATTAACCCTCGATGTTAAAAACTTAAAGCAACGACGGAAAACCGTCGTTACTCTCAACACAACCTTTATTTTAACGTAAACCAGCCTGAACAAAGCTAACATTACAAAAAAAATGTCATTACCAAATGGAGAAGTTAAAACTGCAATTTAAAGTTCTAATACACTTCGTGCAATATGACAAGTTGAGCGTAATACAAATTTTAATTTTTGACAGTTTTTTTTTGTAAGTATAAAACGTCGTCACTTGCAGGCGATTCGAATCTTCAACCATAAGGTTTCCTACTACAGCAAGTGCCTCCGGATTGAATTGAATTCGTCATCATATGTCTATTTTACTCGAAAGTGTAGCTTTTTGTAAATTTTCGGAACGGACTTACTGACTGAAGTCGCCTAGCATCAAAATTATCTTTACATTTTCAACTTTTGTGGAATAAGAAAGAAAAAACTACATGAACTTGCAATAATGTTAACGGTATAGAATATGCCTACATTGAATACTTACTGCCCAGCGTAGCTCTCATGGCCAAAGTTTTTCAAGCTTTTGGTTATTGGACTTTTGATGCTGATGAATATGGGATCAAACCGTATATTTTCCAACATTTTTTACTTTTCCAGCTACGTCGGAAAGTTTAATTTGCGTTCTCTACCAATTGTAAATGGCGTTTATATTCAAAATAAGACAAATGGTAGTTGAATTGATTTACAAATGTTTATATAATGAAGAAGAGAATTAAGGTAGTACGCAAAGACAAAAACTATTTTTAAATATTATCTGTTATTGCTACGAACGACTAAACAAACAGCTGAACTCCTAACAACGTGGCATATATTTTTGCCTAAACTCTGTTCCGAACCACTCCCTTCAATAGTTCCCCACGGACTTGAACCCATGTTTACGCGCACCAAGAAGCAAGTAAATATTTTGTGTAACACAAGCAGCTTATTCGGCAAACCATGTATAGTATAGCTCCCGACTATTATGTATACGTTGGATCAGGGTTTCTCAACCTGGGGGTCACGACTCCCAAGGGGATCGCGAGAATTGTTGTAAAAATAAATTTCACTAGGGTTTTGTAAGCTAAAACTAATAAATTTCAGAGAAGGTATTTTATTTTACTTGTTTCCATAATTACTAAATGTAATGTAATTAGTTGAATAGTTTTTTCTCTAATATAGTTAGGATATTTATGACCAAATACAGCAAATTGACTTTCATGTTTTCAAATGAAAAACAAATATTACAGAAAATAAAAAAGGACATAAATATTTAAAACATTACGAAAGATTGCACAAGTTTACTAGGTTAGCGCAAAATCTGAGCCGATTTTCATTTAACCAGTTTCAAAATATCCTTTTCAATTTTTGTGATACATTTTATGTCAAAAGTTAGGTTCCTATCTTTCCATGCCTGGCGCTCTGCGGTGCACTCAGCCTCCTATCAAACTGAGTACAGAGTTTTCTTGGGAAGGTAAAGGCGGTCGAGCGTGGGACTGACCACTCCATCTGACTTCGTACCGTAGGTCAAGAATATGTGGAGCGCTACCTCCACATCATCCATGTGCCGTTCACGGCACGTGTGTATCGCACAGGGAATAGTTTTACATTTACTTTTATTAATTCGTGTAACTGAGAAACAGACCGGTAAAAGCGCTAAATTTGCTACAATTGCTCATAAAACAATCATTCATCTCCAAACAATGATTCGCGAGATTGGCGCTGTGTAAAATATATGTGAGCAGAGTTCGAACTATAAGTGACACCATCAATCATGTATTCGGCAACTGGTAGTTTGGTCTTGTGGTTGATGCACGGGGACATTAATTCAATGGTCCAGAGTTCGAATCCCGGCGGGGAAACATTTTTTCTTCATTTTTTCGTTCGAAATGTATTTTTCTAAGTTTAAATTTATTATTAATAATTGCTTTCCTGCATTTTTCGTAGATTATATACAGTACAATTAGGGAACAAAAAAGTTACCATGGTAACGTGGAGTTTAGCTACTTAAAGGTAGGATGTATATCAACCCACCAGGGCAGGATGCACACCGATCGAAGCGAACCGGGAGCATGGTGTGTCCGAATTGAGCTGGGAGGCGTGAGACGCGGGGGGAGGCCGCAGGCTCCCGTTAGCGACGTGCATACGCCAACGTGCTGTTTACTTTTTATTCCACATTGTTTCTATGAGGGCTCTTCTTAGACGGGAGCCAGGTCAAGTGATTCGTAAAAAAAACGCCCGCTTTGCCAGACGAATGTCTCATTTTAGTATTGACAGAAATTGTGATGACATCACACTTGCCTACTTGTGGATAAAAACACGATTTAACCGTGTGCGCAATAAAAAGACACCGTACCTGACCTTACCTAACCTCCAAGTGTCCTTGGTCACTAGTTTTATTAAACTTCCTAATGCATATAAATATATATATAAAAAAAATATAAAAGTTATTTTTCGTAAAGAAAAAATATAAACAAAACTAGACCAGGATTCGATCCCGGGTTCTTCAGATTAGCTTCTCAACACTCTACCAATACGCTAAATTGGCAACTGAAAGGAAGGTTCTTCTTGGCACTTTTATATACAAGTATTATATAAGTATACATACAAGTAGCTACAATGAGTTAAGTATGACGTCATGACAATTTTTGTCAATATTGAAATGAGACATTCGTCTTTGCCAGAACTTGTGACATGCTTCGGGGCTCGTGAGTTCACTTAGCTACTTTGTAAAAATATTGTTACTGAACATGTTCAATAATTGTATTGGGGGGGTATTGGAAGTAAAGTCATAATTTATCTTCCTGATAGGAAGATTACTTAATCTGAAAAACTATTTCATGCAGAAAGTTTTGCAGACATCCGCTATAGAGAGGTTTTTATTTAAAAGACATTTTCAAGCTTCAGTGTTCTTTTTCATATATATCCACTATTGAAAGAGTTTACTTCCATAAAATTCAAAGCTGCTCTACAGGGAATATAAAACTCAGTTATCGGACGTTTCACTGCAACAACAACAATAATAATAATGATAACAATAA
>JAGDQP010005234.1:62048-77618 GCA_022664845.1 Lepisma saccharinum
AATAATAATAATAATAAGCGTCCTATAAGCGTGACTGAACTTCCACGCCGCAAAGAAACTGCATAAGCTGTTATTGTTTTTCCTGGATTTTTGTTATTTCGGATATTAGTGGGCACTAATTTGTTAAGATATGAGTAGAAAATAGGCCCCTATTTAGCTATTTCAAGAGAAGAATTATTTTTATATTATTAAGCCAAAAATTCGTTTCCATCGTATAGGTCTAATTTAATTTATGAACATACCATTGAGTGTGTTCCTTTTTCACTTTTGTAATATGCAACATGTTATGTCTGCTATGCCTATAGGAACATGTGAATATTGCTTTTGAACATTTGTAACTTTTCATTTTGATACAGTTTGGAAATATAATCTTTGCTCTTTATGATTGAATTAAGCAGAAAAATTATCATCCATTCATGTTCTTTGTATGCTCAATTTACATTAGTAGTCTGGAATGGAAGGTATGAAATACGGTATCTACTGGGTTTGTTACAATCAGTGATTCGGTCAGACCCGGTCTCTGTGGGAGGGGGTCAGCCCCAAATCCTCGAGAGTATTCCCAACTTTAACATTTTTTCGAGGTCAAAAGTTGATAGAAACATTGCAAAGCTACCTACATTATCCCAATTTTGACTTTACACCCCCAAACTGAAAATCCTGGCGGAATCTCTGATTACAAAGTATTATAAACCAGTATGTTTAATAAGCCCCATCAAATTTGCAAACTAACCACGTGCAAACAAAGCATGTGTGTTACACTTTTGATATTATCCTAGATGTTTTTCAAAACTCTGGAGTTTCACTGGAAATCATGAGTATTTAATCTGACCACCAAGTTTGGTCTCCATGTCGAAAGTGACTTAATGAATATTTGAAGTACCCTTTATATATTCGAATAACCCTGAAAAACTATAAAATCCAAAAGTCACTTCTCTTTTGCTGTTAGATTTGATTTGTGGGAACTGAACTTTATACTGTGGAAACTGAACTTAACATTTTTTACTACGTTTAAATTTCATATTTTTTATCTGTACTTCTTCTTCCTCTCTCTCTCTCCTTCTCTCTCTCTCTCTCATTTCTCTGCCTCTGTCTAACAGACATCCATCGGTTTCAATGTTTCATTATATGTGTTTCAATTTCTCCCTCCATCAACTTATGTATATTGATTCGTCTCGCTTTTATTCTTTTGTTTTATCGATACTAATACATGTCTATTTTTTTTTAAAAAAAAACGTGCTCATGATGTTTGCTGATTTTAGTATGGGCAAGACGAAGGAAGGAGAAAGAGGGGTCTGTTTACCAGACACGATTATGGGATAAGAAGGTGCCATTTGGGTTGCCTAGCTGCACGGCTTTCGCTGTCGCAAGTTTTTTTATGCGAAGTGTACCAATAACGGGTGACAGCATTCATCCAGTGAAATTCCTTAAAAGTAGAATGAGTAGCACTAACAACAAAGCAAATCTAAAAAATTCGTACAATAGGGATTAGTACATGTTCCATAGGGTCTACATATAATTCATTTCTAATTTAACTTTTATACTTGACTACTATGACATGACACTAACATGACTACTACAATATTTAACTTCATTATCTTTCTATATCTAGTAACTAATCTTACATTTTACATAATGTGAATGCGGTCCTTTTACGAAAATTTCGGATGCATAATAATATACTTATCTTGTCTCGTAACAGGGGGATTTCAAGATATCCGAACAAATTTATACACACAAAGAGATACGAGCACGCTTGCTCTCAGGCTGCTCAAGTTGTCAAAATCTGCATTGTTTTTTCGGTGAGTTTTTTAACATCACTAATGCCTTTATTTTCCTTAATCTTTCTTGCTTTTACAGAATAAAAAGGGCACTTACATTTTTGCTTACAATTTTGCAATATTCAGGCCATTTAAATTAAATTAAATTATATTGCCAGAGAAATTTGCAATATTAGCACTCGGACTAGAGTTTCTTTATTTCGAGATGCTCTTACACATCTTTCCAACAACTTTTATACACTTCTCATATACATTTTATATCATTTTACAAATATTTTCTAAATATATCATTTACTCTTTTCTAACCAACCATGGGACAACCACTAGCTAGTGAAAGGGGCAGGACTGTTTGTATGGTTTAGGTTTCTACCAACACTTGGGATTTGATCCGATTGAAGTTAATTCTTACCATACATCATTGTACTAACTGAATGATTTTTTTTTAAAAGGTCATCAAATTACTTTCAGCTGTGATATATGCAAATACACATCAATTTATCCGAATGTCATGATACTGAACTTCCACTCAAACATTCCATATGATTCTGTCTCACAACTGCAACCGAATGGGACTGAAGCATTTTTTCTTTTACACCTTATTCTGAAGTAAGTTGTTCAGAATCGAAAGCCAACATAACCTGAATTCACTCTTCAGTGAATTAGTAACCTGCTTCAAGAAGACAATCTTGTTTATACATCCCATGAAAAGAAAAATCTTCTTTTTAAAATTGTGTGAGCACTATAGCCTACAGTTGTAAACCTGTATACAACCGGAATGTGCGTTAGCTTTTGACTCTAGGTCCTGAAAATGCGAGTCAGGAGTGTTGCCTCAATAATAGAAAATATTAAAGTAGCCAGTGTCCTCCCAGAAACAATGCCAAAAAGAGGAAAGAAGACTTTCAGGTCTGGGTGTATGAAAAGTGTCACAATATCGACTCAAACTCGGTGGTCTTTGGGACCAATAATAGTACAGTGTTGCCAGCGAAATGTTTTTGATGATCAAATATATCCGTTCTACCATATAAGGGATTCCTAGGACATTTTTCTTCCCTAGAACTACTAATTTGTCACTGTGTATACGAGTTCAATCACGTAACAAACTTGAACTGGGCAATTGGGAGCAATACTTATTTTTAAAGTACGCTTAATATACTTGTGCTTACAAGTAAGTCTATACACCAACATGAACGGGTAGCTCTTGATAATAGCAGAGTAATTAAATGACTGAAATTGTCATATCATTTCGCACCGACAAGAGTAGAAAAGAGCAAAAGTGAGGAAGAAACCACAATTGTCCGACAATATACGTTCACATTAGAGAGGGAGCGTTAATGAAAAATGGAATCATAAGAAAAACAATGGGTAATATTACTCTGTATTACAATCGAACTCGATGTTTGAGCTTCAAGTTTCAAATTAACTCGGGAAAGAAGGATTTACAACATACTAACCCTGAACTCAAAGCAAATCCAAGTAGGTAACATAAGAACAAAAACGAATTGCCATACTTATTTGAAGGGGTACGGAATTACACAAACCAAAATTAGAGACCGATGTATAGAAACGGGGTTAGATAACAATAAAGTGAACACTTTGAACCAAAATAAAACAATTCAATTGTATAAATTTTAAATTGACAGTGCACATGTATAGCTTTTAAAAACGAAAAACGTAAGAAAAATATAAGGAATCGTATTCATAGAGAATGCCCTAGAAACAATTCAGTATCCTCAAGCTAAGACACATGAAACACAAATTGCTCCATCTTCTAGTCAATTTTACGAGGAATAAGGAAATAAACACTCCGCAATCTTTTAATATTTGTCTCTGCCGGTCGAGAGAAAAAGATACAAGGGGTCACACTAACATGGACTCGGCGGCTATTTCCACATTTCTGGTACATTTACCGAGGGCTAACTTTCGGCCATACGGGATCCCAAAAGAACCCAACCAGGGTCGAGGGAACACGCCGACGATAAGATGACACACATACTCATCCACTGCAGTCGAGATACCCTATGATTTCAGCAATTTGCCGAGACATTAATAAATAAAAACGACAGGAATTATGGGGTAAGCGACGATGCCATACCCGATTCACAAAACTTTATGTTCACCTTGCATCAAAATGATACTATACTTGGAAAAGGCTGATAATTCATTTCACGCTATCACTCGGGCTAGGAATGATCTTGGATATACAAGAATTTAGAAAATAGCACCAAGAAAACAATGACTCCTGTAGGATTCAACAAAGGAATCGGCTGTTACCTTCAAGGGGGTACGAGTCATCGTTTTAGATAAGACTTCCTTTGCATACCTAAACGATATGAACAATATTTTAAAAAGCAAGAGTATGAGTGTAGAAGAAAAATGGGTACAATGCAGAGAAGTGTTACAAAAATATTTACACATTGTTTAAAAACCCGCACCCGCCACAACTACGAAGAATCGGGAGGAAGAGGAGGATGAAATAATAGCTACTCTCCCCGAAATCTGTCTGCGTAAAACAAGCACACTATTACGCAAATTAAAACAAAACCAACATATTCAATGGGATGCGATTGACAATGTTAATATATGTGGTAAATTAATTCCTGGTGCTAATATAGTAGATTTAATATCTGATTTTGCTAGGTGTCGTAAGAAAAATATTCCACCCACCCGTTTGGAACCCTTTGCTGTACTATTAGCAAAATCAAATATACTCTTAGAGTATATAGGTAACACTCAACGTATAGAGTATATTCGAAAGCTGATAGCTGCTGCTGCTGCTCCAAAAGCAGAGGAGGAGGAGCCGGGACAAACACGTAAACGTAAAGCTGTCACTTGGCGCAACAATAGACTATGAAGAAGTTGTCTCATATTTACTACAACCCCTCGCATCCCTCATCATTTTCAATAGCTCAAGCATGATGGAAAGCTCTAAAAAATCTACATTTTAAAGCGGGTGGAAGAGTGGTTAAGAGAGCAGCCGGCATATACATTGCATAACCCAGTTCAGAAACGTTTTCAACTCAATCCCTATCTTGTGTTTAATATTGACGATCAGTGGCAGGCGGATCTGGTAGATTTATAGTCTCCATCAATGTAATAAGGGTATAATCGTTATATTCTTACAGTGATTGATTTATTTTCACGATTTGCATGGGCATTACCTGTCCGCAGTGAAACAGGGGAACATATTAAAGAGGTATTCAAGAAAATATTTGCAACCACCCGTCGTAGAACCATACGACTGTAAACAGATAAAGGTACAGAGTTTCTAAATAAAACATCTCAAAACTTCCTCTAAAAACATAATATTCATTTTTTCATAACCGATAACCCAAATATTATGGCAAGCCTTGTAGAAGGTCTGAATCGCAGCCTGAAGCAGAGAATGTGGAAATATTTACAGCGAAGACTTTCCGCTACATAGATGTGCTCCCCAGACTAGTTTACGGATATAAATAATTCTAGGCACATAGAGCACACAAATTACCACCAGCTCTAGTGAACCAAGCTACCTTTCAACAATTGTGGAATAGACAGGTGAAACCCCACCCCAATACAAGTGTTAAGACAATAAAGAAGGCGATACTCTGCGAATTACTAAGTCAGAAAGGCATTTTGCAAAAACCTACAGAGAAAATTGGACTCTGGAAATATTTAAAATAAAACAAATACAGTATAAGGAAAGTGGTTTATATATTACAGGATTTAAATGGTGATGTGATTGATGGTAGATTTTATGACGAGGAATTCAAAGCGCGGCCACTACCCAAAGTTTACGAAATAGATGAAATGTTAGAAGGTAAAGGTAAACGTTTACTTGTTCGGTGGCGGGTTACACTGCTTCATGTAGTTCATGGATTACTGTATCGTATTTAAAGACCAGTTAGTAACATTTAAAAGACAGGAGCAATGGAAAGTTCCACCACGTCAACTTGCAGAGCGTGGTTTTAATTTTGTTAGATTACCCGATATTGTAAGATGTGCATTTTGTAATTTAGAATTAGGTAATTGGAAATCTTATAATATTCCCTTGAAAAAGCATAATCGTTGGAGTCCATACTGCCCTCTGTTAAGAGCTGTAAATGTGTGTGGTTATAAAATGGAAATAAGACCTTTTTCTATGCCTGAAAAAGGATGGTATAATACTAATAATAATAGAATATTATAAACTAGTGTAATTTTTGTGTATATAAGCAAATAATAGAGAACGATCCTTATCTCCAATATGTTTCTAATCAAGCAGGTAGTGGTTATAATGTATATAGAGGTGCGCCATACCAGGAAAAATATGGTATTGATAGTTTTCTAGGTGGTTTATTCCGTACTGTATTTAAATTATTAAAACAATGTGTAACAACTTTTGCTGAAGAACTGCTACGTACGGGAATTAATGTAGCTGGAGACGTACTATATAGTAATAGACCCGTGGACGATGCTTTAAAATCACGCTGGCAGGAAGCAAAAAGTAATTTAAAAAATAAAGGTCAAATAAAATAAATCAAGTTTTGGTAGGATCGAGGCGGGCGCAAAAACGTAAAAGTAATCAAACAGGTGGTGGTGTTATAAAGAAAAAATAGGAAGAAGAGAGATATTTTTGATTAATTATGGAGCAGCAGCAGTCTACTAGTTTTTATCTCACACTTCCCAGAAATAGTTCTATGGAATATTTCCCACATAATACTCTGGCATGTTATGCTACAAAATTATACCATCCTCTCATGCTGGAGAAATGAGTGTGGGAACAGCTGTTCTCAAAGTACGTTATACAGGGTCATTTCCGAATGTTTCCAAATATACTAATAATATTTATTACCGTGCCACGAATAAATAAATCTTGAACATTACTAAATTTATGCTCGGCCTTTATTATCATGTTGACAATATTCTATATCAAATTAACTATAAAAGTAGTAAATTTAATTTACAATTAAAAGTTAAAGTTTCGGTAAAAGCATTGAGGTCAGTAGCGAAGAAAAGATGTAGAGTGTGTAGAAGTAGTACGGCTATCAAGCTAATTAGCCAAAATACTAGGTTTTGATCATATACAGCAAGATAATATTGAACTTGTCCATCATGCTCGTTATAAGCCTGATTTACAGAGAACGCTACCCGCACACATGTATATTTATAGTGATATTGTAGAACCTCAACTGATAGGCGATACTGTTAAGTATTATAAATACGAATATTAAAGAGTACGGTGCTAGTAATGTTCATATCTTTGAAAATCCTCATTATGTGGCAGTGCCACGTAAAAAGTTTGATCAAATTATTATTGATTTAAGAGATAGCACGAGTAATCTACTTACTTTCCAATATAGCAGTGTATGTATAAAACTACATTTTCGTAGACGTAATACATAATACGGTATTATAAATATAATTTAGTTAGAGTATTATAGCAGAAGAAAATGCAGTGTGAGTGTACGAAATCAGATTTAGATCTATTTGCTCAAACGAGTATTATAGGTAATAAAACAGTGCCATATAAACCTGTGGCGTTAATATCTGATCGTGTTCCAATAGAGTTTGTATTCCGCGGTCAGGGTGATTATTTTAATGATTTACCACATACAATGCTATATATTAGAGGTAAAATTACTAAAACTGAGGGTCCTGATTCAACATCTGTTGATAAGAAAATTGGCCCTGTAAATGCTTTTCTCAGTGCAATTTTCAGCGAGGTACAAATATATTTGAATAATCAGCTAATTTCCTATTCTTCCCACACATAACCATATCGCACGTATATTGAATTTTTTTTAAAATTATAATGTCAAAACAAAAACAACTCATCTTCAGACGGCAATGTAGTTTAAAGATACTGCCGGTCATATGGACATTGTGGCTGATAGTAGTAATTCTGGTTTTAAAAAGAGTTCTCTTCTCAATGGGTTAAGTCGCCCCTTTGAATTACTGAGTTATATTCACGGTGATATTTTGAATCAGGAGAAATTTCTATTGAGTGGTGTACAGTTACGTATTAAGCTGATTCCGGCGAAACCTGTATTTTGTCTAATGGATTAAACTGGAGCTGAGGGGAAATTTGTAAATGCAGGTGCAACACTATGTAAAAAGGTTGATGTATCGTTCACGGTGAAAATAGCCCAAGATAATGTATTACAAAATCCTAAATTTAGAGTATAATATCCTATAACAAAAGTGCAGTTGAAGACAGAAACTTTACCTCAAGGTATTATGGACACCACACTACCAGATCTGTTTTCTGGTACAGTGCCTAAGCGTATTATTATTGGGTTTGTTACTAATACAGCTTTCAACGGTACTTATCAGTCAAACCATTTAATTTTAAGCATTTCAGTATCTCATTCTTTACATTGTATGTCCACGGAACAACCATCCCATCTAAACCACTACAACCAGTTTATGATAATGAGCTATATATTCAATCATATTCCACGTTATTTACAGGTTCTGGTATTTACTACTCTAATCAAGGTAATGATATTTCGCTTGCCAGTATCCTAATTGTTATACTCTACTAGTGTTTGATTTAACTCCTGGTTCTAGTGCAGGTGCATTTTATACTAGTTCCCAGCAACAGGGAAGTGTACAATTAGAAGTTTGTTTTAACCAAGCACTACCATCTCCTGTAATACCTGTTATTTACGGTGAATTCTCTTCTGAACTGGAAAGTGATTTCCAAAGGAAAATATATATTGATTTAAAAAAAAATGTTAGACACCGTTCAACTATATCAGATACTACAGCAGAATTTGCCCAATGGTCATTTTATAGGATTGTATGCTGCAGATCAATTACCTCGCTTTATTCATACATTGCCGGCAGCCCTAATTATAAATACCGATCCTAGTAATAAGCCCGGTGAGCATTGGGTTGCGTTTATATATGTAGTACATGTCATTTTGAATATATGGACAGCTTCGGGCTTCCACCATATATAAAGTTTCTAAAACGCAACTGTTTATTTCGTACGTGGAATAATTGACGTATTCAAGGGATGTCGTGCTTCTGGCTATTCACTACAGGACTTCTTAAATAAATTCTCCACTGCCAACACTAATGTTAATGATATTATGCTTTATTCGTTTATGAGAATGATCCCTGGCGTGAGAGTAAGTTTTCCGTAAACCATGTGTGTGTGTTTGTTGGTCCCTAGTGTGAGATTAACTTTTTTGTAAACCCCATGTGTGTGTGTTGGTCACTGGTGTGAGATTAAGTTCTCCGTAAACAGCATGTGTGTGTGTTCGTCGCGAGATAAAAAGCCAAATGAGTTCAGTTAGCAATATACACACAACATCATTATGACTTCAAATTTGTGTTACAGTGTAGACTATGGTGGAGGCCCTGTGTAATTTTTGCTATGTTAAATATTTTTTGAAAAAAAATAGTGGCTGTAGTCTTTTCTGAAATAAACAGTTTTCAAATTCTTCATCACCGACCCGAATAACATATAACATGCGAGTTTCTCAATTCTACGTCTAAAATTCAATAAATTCAAACCGCCATATCTTGGAAGCGACAATAAGTAGGGAGAATCAAATTTCACATTCGGCATCACCAACCCGAATAACATAATAATCTGCAAGTTTTCAATTCTGCGTCTTAAATTCGAAAACTCGACAAAATTCGAATCACCATATCTTGGAAGCGACAATAGGTAGATAGAAGTTGTTTCCATATTTGACATTCCCGGGAGTAAAATAAATTGCATTATAAGTTTCATAATTCTACCACCAGGGGCAAAATTAGCAAAATGTCTTCAGATTTGAACTTTGACCTCGAGGTCAGCACTTTTCTCGCATACTAAATTCGATGTCCTCATACTAAATGTGGAAAATGAATATTATTATTTTTTCGCCGTTTACGAGATATACATGGTTAAATATTTGACCTTTGACCTCGAGGTAACAACTTTTTCGCATATACTATTCAAATGCCCTCATACTGAATGTGAAAACAGCGTAATATGCTTCGCCGTTTACGAGATATACACGGTTAAATATTTGACCTTTGACTTGGGCCCAGGTAGTGACCATTGGTTGGGGTTATAAGTGCTTAATCAAGAGACGCATTACCGTGTGGGTTAGATATAGAAACTGACTTCAGATTTCTGTTGTAATCTCTGCTATGTTAAATAAGGCTTCGTAACCTTTCATAGTTTTATGGAATCTCTGCTATCGTGCGTTGGTATGAGGGCTAGGTAATCTCTGCTAAGTTAAATAGGTGCGGGCGAAAATACCGTGGCCTCTATTCTGTGCTGCAAACTGACTTCAGATTTTTGCTAGGTTAAATAGCATATATTCCTGCATTATGTGGCTGTAAGCCCATTGTCTGTGTAATCTCTGCCAGAGATTGCGTACGTAGTTGTAATCTCTAGCCTAAAGGATAAATAGAATATATTCCTGTCTAATCTGTGCTATGTTAAATAAGGGTTGAAAAAGAGCTTCGTAAGCTTTATGGAATCTCTGCTATGTTAAATAGGGGTTGCGAGAAAGTTAGTTCGTACCCTATCGTGCACTATGTGGGTGTAATCTCCGCTATGTTAAATAGGGGTTGGATAGGGTTCATAGCATCGTCTACTCTCTGCTATATTAAATAGGAGCTGGGCTGGAGCTTCGTACCCTTTCATAGAATCTCTGCTATGTTAAATAGGGGTTGGGAAAATGTGTATGTCCTGGAAAATCGTTGCCTCTGCTATGTTAAGTAGTGCTTGGGGAGGTGAAAAAGAGCTTCGTACCCTTTCATAGAATCTCTGCTATGTTTAATAGGGGATGAAAAAGGTGTCGTAGCCTTTCACGAACTCCTTGCTATGTTAAATAGGGACTGGCCGTAGCCTTTCACGCTATTGTACAGTGTGCGGGTGTAATCTCTGCTATGTTAAATAGGGGATGAAAAAGGGTGCCGTAGTCTTTTATAAATAGGGGATGAAGAAATGTGTCGTTGCCTTTTATACATTACAAACAAAAACTGCAACACAGCGTATCGTACAGCCATGGAAAATCGACTACTTGCTATCAGCTAGGTATGTAAACATCGTGCAAATTTCTACAAAGTGAGGTCAGGTGCAGCATATACTACTCTTGTTGTTGCAGGGACTACACCAAATCGTGTTCTCACCAAAGCTTCTGGTCTGTAGCAAAGGGATCATGGAAGAGGAAGGAGTTTTGCAATTAATTTGTTTGCGCCTGTGGGCATCCGTTATTCATTTGTGTGTCGACAGCGAAGAAAGCCAAACGGGCGTGGGGATAATTATTGGTATACGTTTGTGCCTTGTGAAAAGAATTAGCAAAGGGACATAAAATACGAAATAATTCGTAATAAGCGAAGCAGGGGGCGTGGTAGCTGTCAACCCCTGTAGTACATGTCAATCACCGTAGAAATGTTATTTCGACAACCTGCTTAATGTACATAATGGGGAACAAACAGAGGAATGTGAAATCCATATCGCAGAACGGTTTTCCCGAACCTGGCGAGATCAAAATCGAAATCTCGGTAAAGAAATTGGAATTTTTCAAATCACCAAGAATAGACAACATTCCAGCCGAATTAATTAAAGCAGGAGGAACGGCACTAATCAAGGAACTTCATAAATTGATAAGTACTATATGGGAAAGGAGGAGCTCCCAAAGGAATGGAAAATCTCAATAATAGTTCCGATTTACAAAAACGGCGAAAAATCGGTCTGTAATTTTTACGGCGGAATCTCGTTACTTCCAACCTGTTAAAAAGTATAAAGTTATATTTTGTTAACACGCCTAAGTGTATACGTAGATGAAATAATTGGAGATCGCCAATGTGGATTTAGAAGAAATAGATCCACGTTGGACCAGATTTTCGCCTTGAGACAAATTTTGGAGAAGGAATGGGAATACAATGGGACGGTTCACTAGCTATTCATTGATTTTAAAAAATCAATTGATTCTATCAAAAGTTATACAGTATTCTGATATGATTTGGAATTCCGAAAAAAAAATTGGTTCAACCAGTGAAGCTGTATCTCAGCGACCCCATAAGAAGAGGTAACAAGACGGATAGGTAATAATGTCACATAGTTTCAAGATTCGTAGCGGATTGAAACAAGGATATGCCTTGTCACCACTATTGCCTAACGTCGGGTTAGAATATACGATTTTAAAAATTAAAGGGGACAAAAAGGGACTACCATTGAATAGAAGAGAAAATAAGAAAGTAGAGGAGAATAGAAGAGAAGAGGAAAGAAAATATATATGTACTCTACCAAATGGGAAGTGTATTGACTTCATGTATACGCAAAGGATCTTTCAACTTCCTTGACTCGTAGGGAACTCCTGAAGCACATACAGATTTGGTATTGGAGGAATCGAAATGCGTTGGTCGAAGATTGTAGGATGTCAGTACTTACGAAACATTGGAGACTTGATAATTGAGAGTAACTGGTTCTGTAATTTTGCAGCATTTAATGCAACGTTACATAGTGATTTCAAAAATGAAGGTGCAAAGTATATTAAGGAGGAAAATGTTATCTGGCAAACATCTTTCTTTCACATCGCAGTCAATGAAGAATCAAGCAACAAAGCTATCTCAGAGTAGTCAAAGTGGAACGTATCGAAGAGCATGGTTATCAGAGGGATGAGCTGAAAAAGAAAGCACTAAATATGCCTGTGTGTCATATTAAAAAAAATAGTTCAAACACTAAGAAATATTTAAACATTTGGAAACAAGGATTTATCTTTAATGAGCCATTTTTTTATGTTGTCCCTAGAACTTGTCTGAAGTAAGGGAAACGTGAAAAATCTGTAAGAAAATAACACTTACAGGTAGATAATTACTCTTTTGAGCCCAATTTATGCTTTTACAAATCGGAAAACAACGCGAGCATCGCCAATTTGAAGAATTCAATTAATTTAAGCATATAACGCGAAATTTTTCATTAAGTTAAAAGTTTTTCGTCGGACAAAACAACTCAAGCATATGACGACTTTTATGCATGTTTTCTTCGTCACGCAATTTACAATGGCAAAAATATTCATTTCATAAATCGACGTAAACAAATGGATCAAGTTGCAACTTTTGCAAACGTGTGATTTTTCTGCCGTCAGTTTTGTAGATATCAATTCTGCCAACTGCTCCTTGTGCAAGCTGAAAGGTGGTTTTTATTCATGTAATGTTGAAATTATCTTCTTCCTCATTTTCCAGACAAAGACGAAGAAACTTTTTCTTCTTTTATCAGTAGCATTCGATTCCTGTTCAGTAAAATTCAAGCTATTTAAAATTTGGTTCAAGACTAAAGTCTCCGATTTTCTTAGGAAAAATGTTTGCAATCTTAGGTTAGTCTACAATATAAGAAAGATTAGTTTTAGATAAGAGAATACAAACAAATCCAGATTTTTTATTCCTGCATTTAAAATCTGGAATCTACAAATTTTTGCAATGTATTCCTAATCTTTTCAAACTATTCTAGTTTTTAAAATCAGGAAATATTCACATCTGAAACTCAAATATTAAAAAAATCGAATATTGCCGTCCCTAGTTTAAATAATTGTGGGTAGATAGAAAAAAAAACATCTTAGATATTTAAATGTCTTACTAATTAATGCCTGCTTTAGGGATCCCTTTTGTATTACAGCATTACACATTTCAATCCATTGTCTACTCTTAAAAGTTTTGTTTCCGGATCTCATCTATAAAGCTTCCAGTATCATAATATTTGATCTTTTCGGCAAAATTACATATTTCTGTTGGACAGAAACTTCCACTAAACTGCACAAAAGATCAACAAAGTTGAAGGAAGAAAAGTCTTACGTTTTGAAATATACTGTTAATCAACATTTTTCCCGATGGCATGGCTTTCAGAATGTCTGTGGCCGAAAGTTGGGCGATAATACATAAAATGATTGACTCGTTTAAGATAATTTACGTAATGGCTCTTATGATCACTTTAAATCGCGCGACGAAAATAACATTTTCGTGAAAGTGGTCTTAGGCTTGCATTTGTTATATTTCTTGGAAAAAGAAGTTTAAATTAGCCTGAACTTTTTGGTATATGCTTGAACATTTTTATTGTTAACATTTGGCAAAATTTGAGTTATTTAACAATTTGAAAAACCATAAATTATATCCAAGGACCGTTAATTCTGATTTCTTTAATTGTTTTAATCTTTCTGATGTTATCTGGACTGCAAAGATTAGGAGACTGCATTTTTTCTGCCTCCACCATCACTATGAAGACTTTATCACATATTGCCTAGTAAATTTTTATTCACACTAGTGACTCTGAGATCTCAGAGAAACTAGTACAGTAAATTAACCAAAATCTGAGAAGTAGAGGTTATTCTTATACGTTTTGTACTGAATCGAATCGATACCTTCGAAAAAACGTTTTATATGGAGGTTGTGTCTGTCGCGTCTTTCAACTTTTCAATCACTACACAAAAAGTTATCCGGAAACTTTGAGAGAGAACTATCTTGGACACTTTATATCCGTACTTTACTGAAGACTTGAAATAATTGATTCCAATCGACTCTTACACCACTGACTGGACAGATGTCATATTGTATCTACAGAAAGTCTTATCGTAAAATTTTGAGTGTGATACATCTAGGGAAAAAATGCCTTTTCTCATCGAAGGTTCACATACAGAATCACAGGGAGGATTTTCACCTCATTCTTCGAGGACCCGATTTCATAAATTTATTTTGTGAAATATAATGAACATATCTTAATGTGAGCTACGCGCAAGGAAAGGCAAAAGTTCAAAGTTTAGTTGAGTTTAGTTTATGTCCCGCGTGGTTGCATTGTCTACCGCTACGCGGCGCTGGAAGCAGTTAACGAAAATGGCGCTGACTGGAGAGCAGAAATCGTTCTGTGTGCTGGATTACCATGTAAACAACTCTGTGATGAGTGTTCAACGGCATTTCCGTACCAAGTATGGCAGAGACCCACCTACTGGAAAAAACATTCGTACGTGGTATGAAAAATTCAGAGATACGGGCTGCATCTGTAAGCGAAAATCGACTGGCCGTCCTTCAGCTGAGGAAGAGACAGTGGAACGTGTTCGCGCCAGTTTTGTGCAGAGTCCACAGAAGTCTACCTACCGGGCAGCGAGGGAACTTGAAATGCCACAGAAAACTATATGGCGAATTCTGCGGAAACGTTTACAAATGAAATCCTATCGCTTGCAACTGCTACAAGCCTTAAGAGACACTGATTATGCTGCTCGAGCGTCTTTCTGTGCTGATTTTCTCACGTTAATGGAAGAGGATGGGTTCGCCGAAAGGTTACGTTACAGTGATGAAGCGGTGTTTCACCTTTCTGGGAATGTGAATAGACACAACGTAAGGATCTGGGGAACTGATAATCCCCACGCAGTTGTGGAACACCAACGCGATTCACCGAAGGTGAATGTGTTTTGTGCCATTTCCCCTGAAAAGATTTATGGGCCCTTTTTCTTCCTTGAACCTACTGTGACAGGACATGTTTTTCTTGATATGCTGCAACAATGGCTCCTTCCACAGCTCGAAGAGGATAGTGCAGATTTTATTCTTCAATTGGATGGTGCCCCTCCGCATTACCATGGCAGCGTTCGGGATCATCTCAATGAGGCATTGCCACAGCGCTGGATAGGCCGTGCATCTCAGGAGGATCGAGTTCTCATTCGTTGGCCACCTCGTTCCCCCGATCTGACCCCGTGTGATTTCTTTTTGTGGGGTTTCATAAAGGATCGTGTTTACGTACCACCACTTCCAACAACATTGGGTGACCTTCGCGCCCGCATCACAGCAGCCATTGCAGAGATTGACCGTGACACACTACACAAGGTTTGGCAGGAGA
>JAGDQP010005235.1:0-79749 GCA_022664845.1 Lepisma saccharinum
TATATATATATATATATATATATATAACTTCCTATCTTCATGAAATCGAGTCTCCTGATCCAACTGAAACCTTGCTTAATCGCTCTGTGCCTCCTTTCCCTTCAAATTCTCTTTTTCCTTCCTCTTTCACCTCGTGAAGAAAGGAGAGATACATTAAAACATGCCCATTTCCCCCATCCTTCTTCCTTGAGGAAGAAAAAATAAATTTTCGACTCCTTCCCATGGAAACGGGAGTACCCCGAGAAAACCCGTACCGAGGAGAAAAAAATAATTAAAAAGGACATTCTTCTTCTTGGTTGGATCAGGAGTCAAAAAAATTGAGAAGAAAATATACTTTTCTTTAGAAGATAGGAAGTAAAATTTTGGAACAAAAGCAAGTAGATCTCTTCTGTCTTTCTCCGAAGGCGACGGAACAAAGAAGGGAATGGAAGAAAGATGGTAGATGGTAGATTTCATGAAGATAGGAAGTAGAAATAAGAAAAATAAAATTAATCTCAGGAGAGTCGATTTCATGATCATGAAACTCTCCTTTTCTGCGTCCAAAAGATAAAAAAAAAATCCTTCCTCTTTGCTTTCTGTTTTGTTGACATATGACTGGAGAATGGAGGAGACTGCACCCACCTTATTCTCCTGACTTGGCTGCTTAATCGACTCAGGAGGGTCGATTTTTTGTAATTAAAAAAAATTCTTAAAATATAAAAGAAAGAAAGAAAAAAACTCAGGGAGGTCGATTTCATGTGATTGGGGAAGTAAAAACCTTTCCTCCTCCCGGGTTAGAATAATAATAATAAATTGACCCCCAAACCCCGCTGGTACTATGAAATCGACCCTCCTGAGTCGATTCTGAGATATTTCTTAATATGGACTTCTTTAGCAGGATGGTCGATTTCATGAAGATAGGAATTTTACTTCCTATCTTCATGAAATCGACCCTCCTTGTGGAACGCCATTCTACTTTTTACTTCCTATCTTCATGAAATCGCAGGAGGGTCGATTTCATGAAGATAGGAAGTTATGTTCATGAAATCGACCCTCCTGAGAGTCGATTTCATGACTCCTGACTCAGGAGGGTCGGTTTCTTTGAAAGAAGAAAGAGAAAGAAGGTTGAGAGGCTATCCAAAATTTGACTCCTGATCCAACTGAAACCTTGCAGGAGAGAAGGGTAAGCCCCTTTTCGTGGTCAAGTGGGAGGAAACGGGAGCATCCCGGAAAAAAAAAAGAAAAACTCCTTTGCCCAGGGGCCAAAGACCCTGGTCGATACCTTCCCGAATCCTTTCCCCTCCCCTAGTCACAAGAGAAGTTCTCTCTCTCGCGGCTAATGCCGCCCAGCTCCCTTCGGACTTAATTTCTTTCTTTTCCATTTCTTCATCATTTTACTTCCTATCTTCATGAAATCGACTAAGGAGGGTCGATTTCATGAAGATAGGTTCTGGGTGGGTTTTCTCGGGGTGCTCTCGTTTATTCCCACTTTCTTGGGTCAGCCAATAAAGTAGGAAACAGAGTTTTACTTCCTGTCTTCATAAAATCGACCATCCTGAGTCGAAAAACCTGAATTTTACTTCCTATCTTCATGAAAACAGTTCTTTTCTTTCTGGAAGTTTGGTTTCATTCCTCCCAGGGCCAGGAAAAAGAATTCTCTTTCTGTCCGGCTCACCCTTCCGCCGCGCTGTTGGATCAGGAGTCAAATCCCTCCTGAGCGAGTCAAATTTTGGAACAAAAGCAAGTAGGTCGACACCTTTTCACTCCCCTATCCCGAACTTATTGTGTCCTTATTTCTCCCCGGGGCAATCCTCGAGAAAAGAAACGCCCTAGTTTTCATCCTCCTCTTCCTTTGCCTCTTTAACTTGGATCAGGAGTCAAATTTTGGACCCTCCTGAGTCGATTAGGCCCTACTCATAAGGTTGAAAGAAAAGGGGGAGGCCTCAAGAGGGTCGATTTCATGAAGATAGGAAGTAAGAGTAAACCGAAAAAATAATTAAAGAAACTACCAGGAGTCATGAAATCGACCGGTAGAGGAAAGGATGCGGGAAGGTTTTGGTCAAGGTCCTATCTTCATGAAATCGACCCTCCTGAGTCACAGGAAGAAAATAAGAGAGGATGTACAAAGTAAAATTCAGGTTTTTTCCAAGTGTATGTAAAGCGCCTGAGTCGATTAAGCAGGGTTTCAGTTGGATACTACCAGGAGTCATGAAATCGACCCTCCTGAGTCTAGGGTCGATTTCATGAAGATAGGAAGTTCGTCTAGTTCCCCTCTAGTCGAAGAGAAAAGCAGGAGGGTCGATTTCATGAGGATAGGAAGTAATTTTCATTCTCACTTTCATCTTTCTTTCCCTCATGGAGGGTCGATTTCATGAAGATAGGAAGGTCCCCTTCGATAAAGAAAGTAGCAAGTGAAACGAAAAGGTAAAACTTTTCACTCTTCCTTCCGGAAGAACCCCCCCCCCCCCTACCTGTGTGTGTGTGTTCTCTTTCTGCCCCTTTCTTGCACTTCCTTACGGCATTTGACTCCTGATCCCCCTGAAACCTTGCTTAATCGACCCTCCTGAGTTGTTCCAAAATTTGACTCCTGATCCAACCTTGCTTAATCGACTCAGGAGGGTCGATTTCATAGAGACAGAATGAAGAGAAAGCCACTGATTGTTGTTCCAAAATTTAACTCCTGATCCAACTGAAACCCTCGATTCTTCCATCCTGCCTGAGTCGATTAAGCAAGACAGAGAAACTTTTTTTTTTCTTTAAAAAAGACAAAGAAAATCTCCGTTTTCTTTTCCTATCTTCATGAAATCGACCCTCCTGACTTCCTATCTTCATGAAATCGACCCTCGAGCGACCTTTTATCCTCAGAACTCCTCTTCCAAGACCAGGAGTCATGAAATCGACCCTCCTGTGTTCCTATCTTCATGAAATCGACCCTCCTGAATTTTAGTACCAGGAGTCATGAAATCGACCCTCCTGTTTTTCCAGCACCAGTCCGCTCTATCCTTTTTCTCTACTCAGGAGGGTCGATTTCACGGCTCAGGAGGTTTTTCTTTCTTTCTTTGCTCCCCTCCTCCCGCAAAGAAAAAAGGGAGGGTTGATTTCATGAAGATAGGAAGTAAAATTCTGCCCGATCCATCCTTCCGCCCCAGTGGGAGGAAACGGGAGAATCCCTAGAAAATTCCTTGCTTAATCGACTCAAGAGGGTCGATTTCTGGGAGAACACTTTTCTTTCCAGGAGGTCGATTTCATGAAGATAGGAAGTTTTCATCGACTCAGGAGGGTCGATTTTACTTCCTATCTTCATGAAATCGACCCTTCAAGGAACAGCACAGCATTGTTTTTTTTTCTCCTCCTCTCAATCCAATTCCCTATCTTCATGAAATCGACCCTCTTTCTTATTGCTAAGAGGAGGATAAAGACACACTTCCTATCTTCATGAAATCGACCCTCCTGAGTCAAAATTTAAAAAAAAAAAAGAAAAAGGACGAAAGGGCTTGCTTTTGTTGAAAGAAAAGGAAATTTAAAAAAAAAGAACGTTACAGACATGAAATCGACCCACCCCTATCTCCCTTCTCTTTTCTCTCTATCATCACACCATTATATATATATATATATTCATTATGAATTTATTCAACTTTTTTGTTACACTATCTGTATCTGGGTATATTTATACAGTAGGGGAACGAGGCTTTGTGTCCGGAGCATGAAGGAACAATGTTCCCGAGTTTTAATAGTGAAACTCAAGGTATTAATAAAAGCAAACTTACGTATCTGCCCTTGAATAGAAGTAGCTTATTTCCCACGATGTTGAGCTACAGATATTTGATTTTTGGGGACGGCGATTATGATCAAATATAGATATCTGTCTTGAATAATACCGTAATTAGAAATTAACGTATTGCTCACGTGATTAAAGGGTATATTTCGTCAAGAATTCTTAGTCTTTTAGTTTACAGTAAAGATGTCTTCGAAGTTGTATTATCTGTAGGAACTACTTCTTCCTGTAATTCAAAGTATGTCTTCAGTTTCCTGGAGGTTTATTAGTGTTTTAATACAAAATATACCAAATAACGAAGTCCATGTAGTTAATTACTTATGTTTGTTAGGGTGAATATATAGGAAGTATAGCGATGTGGTGGTTGATGCATAAATAATCCCATCATTTGGCTCGTAAGGCTGCAGGAATACAAAGCAATAGTAAATTGGGATGAATGTGTTGAGAACTTTTAACTCCAGTCCTGGTGATTACATTTATTATCTGGAGCATAAAGCATTAAGTACTTGCTGTTTGAAAAAAAAAAAAAAAACTTTTGTTTACATCACTAGCTCCAGAATCAAGTATGGAATTACTCATTCATGAACGACTCATCTCTGAATGAAATAATAATTTTAAAGACAAAATGTTGGTGCTACCCTCCAAATTCTCGACTGCACCTCCCCCAACTTTCACTGTGCACATGATACGGAATAACACACTATCTTCTGTGGCAGTGGAGGAGGTTTTTTCCCCCGAAGACAGCCCGTGCTGCTTATTTTTCGGGGGAGGGGTGGTAGTGATACTATTGAATGTACAAAATATGACTGACCATCCATAGTAAATCGTGAGAATTGCCAGGTAACACGTGAACTTGCTATTCTTAATGTAAATTGCGTTTATTAAGTGTTTTCCATGAATACTTCTCTCTGCTAACTGTTGTTTTCTAACGGTAGTTATTAAAATTCGTTTACTTTTTAATTCGCGAAAATGTGTGGTTCTATACTGAAGAAGTGTGATTGTTCGTTTTCTCTTTTCTTCAAAATATTTGGTATATAGACTTTCGTTTTGAAATAACAATCAAGTAACATTCTTGTTTTCATTTTCAGATTTTAAGTAGAGATGGAGAGGATTGGAAGACTCATTATCCTGTGCATACTAACCTTTGTGGTAAGTTCTGCTATGTTTATCATATATTGCTATGTTGATTAAATATATACGTTAATCGTTTTAAAGAATGATCGAATAATTATGAATGCTACAACTATTAACGTAAACCACTAGTTAAGAGTACATACATTTATTCTAATAGCCTGTACCAAGATGCTTTGTACTACTGAATCACCATTAAATGCTACACAAATCTGAAGAAGGTAGTAGGCACTCCTTCTCGTGATATAGGATGTAAACATCAGATGCTTCAAATGAACACTGACGATGAGAAAGTTGATTCTCGTACGTATTACATATACTCCTGTGCTAGACATACGATTCTGAATGGATAACACGATTGTGTTGAACGTTATGTTGACATAAAGAACAGCGAACCATCCATTCGAGTGTGTGAAGTTGTTAACAACAAAAGCCAAGTACCAGCTAATAAGCGTTGAGTAGATATATTCAGTTCACTCCAAAGAAAAGTATATAAACTATGACACTATATTCAAAATAGTACAGTTTAGTTTATGCCTGCCTAAAACCAACACCTCTGTTGACTTTTCTCCCAAATTAATAAAATATGGACATCAGTAAAAATTGAGCTTCAGGTGTCAACACAGTAATATTTCAAAAATTAATAGTTTCAAAAATTAAATTGTACAAAATATGTTGAGTTACACAGTTTCTTAAAAGCATCTCTTGCGCTACTGAGGGAAATCTCATCTGGTACGTGGTTTATTGCTTTTGATAATTTCAAGTGTCTTAGCAAATGTTAAATAATTTATTATGTTAGCTAGCATAATTGTATCTGGTTACATGTGAGAACGAACAATTAAAAAGTAGTATTGGTATTAATATCATTATGGAATGATGTTACAAAGTGTTTGGACTTCAGGAAGAACCATCACTTTAGTATTGCCCACAGAATGAACCACGAAGAGACTAGAAGTATACTAAACTAGATGGGTTAGTGTGCCGTCCTATTTAACTCTTCGCTAATAGGTTACAGAAAATATATCGGGGTAAACAACCTTAAACCAGTATTGGTCCCACACATTCCTGTGGAGAAATATTTTACGACATTTAAAAGCTATTTCGTACCCAAGAGCGAAGGTACAGAGGTATATGCAGTCACGTTTTTATCTCTATGAACAGTACATAAGTAAAACAACGTAGAGTTTCGGTTGGGGGAAATTAACGGAATACAAAACATCCACACCCCATTTTAGGCTTATCCTAACACCTTAAAAGATACGCTATATAGCATTATTAATGTTTCCATTGTCCATAAAACGAATTCACCGATCGAAAGAAACATGCGAAAGTTCTTTTATTCATAAAGTTTTAACTAAAATCATATCTGGACACAGGACAAATTGACAAAGGTTGGATTCTAACCTTTGGTAACTAAATCGATACCTTGTTGGACATTGAAAGCCTATTATTTGAAATGAAGGTACACAATTTAAACAGCTGATATTCGCCTCCTTTTGGTGGCCTTAATAACCGCTTTTGTTCTATATTTATTTTAAGCCAGTAATTATGAAAAGTCTGACAACGGTCCGCTTTGCATCCTTTCTATTGGCATACGATTTTTTTTATTATTATCGTATTATTATTATTAATAAAAGCAATTTAACTTCGATATTCAAATAATATAATTTGCATTGCCGTCTGTGTTTAGAGATTTTGCATTCAATTAATATTCATTTATTCGATATATATTTAGCGGCAAGTGATTGTCTAATCAAGTAACAAGTTTAATGCATGCGTATTTAAATATTATGTATTTGCTTATAATTTACTCTTCGTGATTTTTGGGAAGGAGTCTGTTTACACTGTTCAGCCTGTGTAAGCTTTGAAAGAGGCCATTCAAAGCTTTGGAAGAGAATATTGCCGCCTCAAAATAGAAACAACGCTTCAAGTTCGTTGTTCAGTAACAAAGGTTTGATTTGAAGCTTACTGATTTTGCAAAGAGACGCTTGTTTTGTAACCACGAGGCTATATAATGAACGCGGCCCTTGTGCCAGATATCTATTATTTGATCAGCGCTCGTCGAGGCAAAATCTATGACCGACCATGAAGCAATAACGGTATCCACAGTTACGAAGGGGCCTCGGATAGGCCGGCAACCGTATGTTTGAATGCAGCGTAAAGTAACGTACAGATGTGGCTAAATAATTTATGCAACAGCCAATATTATGATCAGAGACAAACTAATCGAATCAAGTCCTGGATTAGCAATCTTCTATAAACAATGGCTTTGCCGAAAAGCACCATGGAGGGGACTAAGATGGTCCAGATTAATTTTTCGTTTCTCCTATTTTCACGTCTCTGGATTCTTAGATCTCCGTTGGTCACGACACTGCTTCGGCATTGTGTTGACGCCCACATTAGTGAGGTCCAGCCAGAGAGTTGGAAACGTTCTTCGTTATTATTTGTCATAAGGACCTTCTTCAATCGAGAGAGAGAGTAGTTCTCACTCCCCAAGATTTGTACTGGACCACGGAGTCAATCCAAATTTCTTTGTTAATAATAATAATAATAAAAAAAAAAAATCTCACCCATAGTATCGTGTCAAGGTTTCGTTGAGCTGCTGCTAATACATTAATTACATTGCGTCGTTGTAAGGGCTTTAAAGAAAGCAAGTTTGTATTATTCGTATGTCAGTAACTCGACTGAAGTAAGCGCGTTTAGAAGCAAGAGTTCAAACTTGGAAGTGTGTCCAGAAAGTGTAGGATCTGGGGAAAATCGGGATGTTTTGTAGATCATTTGATTACGTAAATTGAAGGCATTAATCGTCGATTAAAGCAGCAGTCAAAATAGTCCAAGACTAATTGCCGTGAAGTGAGTTGTTTTGGGTGGAGCAGGCGCTGTTAAATTAGCGGGCGGTAAAAGTGGGGCGAGAGGCTCTCGTGTTGTCACGGCAACCAAAGGAAAGAACTAGTGACCTACATATGTATTCACGGCGAGGCAAAGAATGAGGAGGAGACAGCGTTCATAGTCAATCTGATAACTGAACTTCTCATGTTGTAGTCTGTGTGACGTTTAAGTATTCAAAATATATATAAATTCATAAGTAATGATACGAGCGAATGGCCTCATGTGGGTGTAAGTTAGGACGCGGATAGAAATGATATTTGTATAATTTCTTAATCATGTATATAAATATTGTTATCTATCTCCATCCGATTCAAAGTATTAATGAATAGCTTGTAAGTTGCAAATAGAGGCTTGTCACCTCCTACTCAATCTACCTTTGTGAGGTAAAGACGAAGTTATATTCGGGCATTTATTCTCAAAGAAGAAATCGTAGAATCCATAAAAGTACCGTTAGGAAATATCAAGTAGAAATCCGAACCGATAACTTTAATATGGATTAGACACATGTAAAGCGAAAAACGTCCAACAGTATGGAAGAAATTTGGTTCATAACACGGCACCTGCCGCATCCGGAGTTCCTCTGTGACAGGTCCCATTACGTAATGCATATGGTGTAAACCAATGCAGATATTCTTGGAGCTGAAGCTAAACGTCATTGCTATCACATTTCAGTTGTAAATTGCACTTGCTTCATCGTGTCTGTCAGTGTAATACGATCCCAGTGTTGTCATGCTTGAAAACCTATTGAACATATTGCGTTAATAACTCAGAATGGAGTTGGTTTCTCTTTTATGAAATGTTTTGTTAACATTACAGTAAGAACTGAACAATATAAGCAAGTTGTAAAATAGATTTTTTTATATTGGTTGGCAACACTGACAACTCCGGGTACCCGGACTGCCTCTGTGACCTGTCACGGTACCTAATGCACATGTATGCAAAATTTGGATGGGCATGTGTAGATTTGTATACATACAGACACGTTCATTGATTATTACTTGTGTGTTGATAGTTCCTGTAGAATTATTTGATCTTAATTCAAGTCCACTGCAGAGTTTCAAGTAATTAGGAAAACGAAAAGAAAAATAGAAATGGCAAAATAATAGGAGGAAAATTAAGACCTAACAACTGTGTTATGATGTGAAGTAAGCGGAACGTCTGTTTATGATGGGAAATTGGCATTTTGTTTATGTAGTTGAAATTATTAATCGGAGTAATATCTAAGCTTGAAGCTTCTGAACAAAAGAATGGTGTAAATAACCATACTGTATAAATTATGAGATAGTGCTTTCATGTATTGCTGAAATAAGATTGCAATAATAAAATAGCAAAAATAGAAATAAAATGTTTTATTTTCGTGCACCTGATACGATTTTTAGGGAGAGGAGGGGTATGAGCTAAGTAGGGTATTACAAAGGAAAAGGAAAAACGAAGTATATTGAAGTTACCTCTATCGTTGTTGAGAGTTGCCGTCATATAAGTATTGACCAAGATTCTTTCTTTGTGTAAGATGCGGGATTTTTGTCTGAAGTGTAAGATGTGATGGAATGTTTAGTCTGAAGTGCTTTGTTAGGCCAAGACTGGCATAGAAGATTTTTCGAGCTTTGGTTAATCCTTATTTTAGTTGTTTTCTTTCGTGTACATACTATATTGCTGCTGCTGTTGCTTTTCTTTTTTTAAAAAAGAGAAGAGAAAGCACATTATAGCTCCAATGTGATGCCTTAAAATTCCTTTGAGGCTCAAATAATTTCTGCTTAACAATATTTTCCGAGTCGTGGGTTCATTCTAGTACCGGTACGCCAACGATTTAAACATACCTAGGTTTATTTCTGAGAGCAGGCAAGGAAAAAAAATACAAGTACGCATTAGAGTCGAGTAAATGCGGTTATTATCGTGAATATCCATTAACGAAATGGCATTTCTCCCTCCACCTGCTCATTATTAGATTGTAAACTAATAGTTCCATTATATTTGCAGGGCCGTACGACGGAGGTAGATTCGGCGCCAGGCTTGTATGTGCAGGTTAGTATTTAGGTCCATTTATAGTTTTCCGGGTTTTGTATGATACGTATTGTTTTATTAATTATTTTGTACTTTTTATATGTATTCAATTTGTTCATAATTGTATTTAATATTTAAAATTAGAATTACGTGGAAGTCCAATAGTTGGGAGTGGTAGCATTTGAAGAAGTGGTTGGTACTGCTGGCGGCGTGAGACTCGTGTACCGTGTGAGCCAAAATTAGTGAATTAAGGAAGTTCAGCACTCCAGCATATTTTGATCTGAACTGTCGTGCTACACAAAAGAGGGAATTTGTTGCTGAAAGTTTCAATTTGCTACACTACCTTGGGACGTTTTCTTTCACTACACGTGCGAGCTTCATTCGTCCAGGCACTGTTGGAAGATCATTGCAGCAGCTTTGGTTTTCTGCCGTGTTTACCTAAATAAAAGCAGTTAAAGTGCTGTTCGGTGGACATCCTTAATACGACCTAACCACAAAGGGCTACTTATTGTGACAACTGAATTCATCATGAACATATAAATATGTTAGAAATTGCGGTGTTATGTGGTTACGTATAAGCACTGACTATCTGCGATTTTTTTTTTTTTTCTCGTGCTACCTACGACGTTTATTTAGTCTACATGATACACGATGAAATTCTACCTGGAACTTTTTTTTAAAAAAATGTGGTAAGGTAGTGTCAAAACGCTTTCAAGAGGTTCTATATATTTAACACAAACACAAGGTTAACAGTAGAATAGACTGAAAATTTTGTTATCGTGAAGCGATTTCACAAATATTTAATCTATTTCCGCTCTAGGGTAGTAGTGAACAGTAGTGTTAGATAACACTAGTAGTTTTCCTAATTTGTTTGAAATGTATTGTTTTCAATTTTTAACTATTCGCAAATTATTATTATATAATTTTTTTATGTTTATCACAAATTGACTTTACCGCAGACATACATTTCCTCCAAGAGATCAGCATGCTTATGTTGGTTGGATTAGGCACTTCTTTTTTCTTCAAAATAACATAAGGGCTGTGTTGAGTTCGACGTGGCGTGATAGATTGGTCTCTTACATTTGGTAGCAGCGATCTTATATTCGATTCCTAGTGCGAGGACAATTTCGTGGTTGACTTGCCATAAGGACAGTTCAGAAGCTACGTGAACTGGGAAGTAGGTGGGCAACTACGATATGACAAACAGACGACACTCCATTAAATATAGTCTGGCCTGCCTTTTACTTCAGATGTGTGTAGGGCGTGAAGTATAAGCGATTTTACTACTATGCTTTATATGAAGTACTATATCTGTTTCCTGGTTCAATTAATTTAATGTAGTAACTTTTTTGTAATTGTAGTACTGGTTCCGTAATATATTCACATGGAAATTTTTGACTCTTGCTTAGATATAACGTGTTTGTGACGTTAAATGTTAAATAAATACGGTTCATTTTGAAGTTCAACATTAGACCAAAATCCTGTGCTTATGTAACATATGGCGTCGATTTTACATCGTTGTAGTTGATCATTTATTTATGGTAATTATTTTTCTTTCGTGACAGCGGTTTGGAAATAATGATCTATTTCGCGATGTTTTGCACTGTCTTTAATCAAGAATTATTATTATTATTTTATTTTATATCTCGTGTTAATTCGAGTGTGTATTTATTAGTACACTAAACTTAATTCACAATCGCGTGAACTTGTTGATTGTAAAATTGGTTGAATTTTATATTGTCACCGTTCTATACAAATACATAATATCACTGATTTGATCTGGGATAATCGTGTATGTGAAAGAATTTGTCTCCATAAGTATTTTTTTAAGAGTGACAGTAATATTGCTTATTTTATTGTTAACCTTGTGTAGGTGGAACAAATACCACAAAATTACAATTCCAACACACTCAGGAAGAAAGTTTCTTTTGTAGGTGCTACAGTTTTTCCAAGCAATTGAAGCAAAATGCCAACATTGCGTATTCATCTATGAATCAGCAGGTGTGTTGCAAATACTTCTGCAAGTTGTGATGAATACGTGTGCATACCAGTTGTTTGTATTGTGTGTTGAGTATAAGTGTGTGTTTATTGAGGTTAGCTTTGTTTTCTCATACGAGTTTAACAGGTAGTATTGATGTCCCATAGGTAGAAATTGAACTGAGTCCAGAGTGATCAATCATGAAACAAGCCACTCATGATATTTACGCATAGGGATTAACGTTTTGAGAAATTCCATCTTTCGTTATTAAAGGTTCTAACGAAAGGAAAATCGTTGCTAACGCCTTGCTGGCGTTTGGAAAGGTTACAAATTGAAGCATTAAGAAATAATACATTTATAGATTACAGTACGTAGGAAAGTATGAAGTACAAGTCGAACAGCAAGGTGTCTACCGGTTTGTAAACCTAGAAAAATTAGGAAAGCGAGTTTACTTTCTACTCGAATAGTAATTTTCTTGCGAGTGAAAATTAAAGCTGTACAAGTCTTCGTAAGTTATAAAATACAATGATACCTGCCCAAAGTGTAGTAAAGGATCCCGTATTGGAGAAGTTTTACATAAATTCCAACAAAATGTTTATTTGCTAAGAAAAGGAGCTGGAAATATTGTAAACCTTTTTTGTTTTCATCATAGGCTAAGATTTTCCACACACAACAGACTGGATCATATTTTTAACAGCAGTAAACACTAATTAGAACGTAAACACCAAATTCAGCATTCACCAAATTTACATGTTCAGTAATGTTTGCTGTTTTGTGCTTGGAAGAAACGAAGGAGATGCAAAACTTCGTTGAAAGATTTCCGAAGAAGAAGCAGGAAACTAGGCAAATGGAAGACATTAAAGCAGAAAATAGAAACCACTTGTTCTTTGCTAAATCACTGACAGCAGTGTGTTTGATTAAAAATTCCAGTAATTAATGTAAAATTTAAACGTCAGATTCATTGCAAGTTCTTGTTATGGAAATCGAATGTGCAAGTTTTTACTTATTAAAAACGAGGATTTAAGACTAGGATACTTTCAAGTAAAGCTAATGGTACAAAATCAAGTTCAGGCAACCATTAAATTGTCACAGGATTCAAGTAATAGGGGATGTTGATTTATTTAAATTCTAAACGCAGCATCAAGTAACTTTATAGATATCGCGACGAATGCAAATAGACAGTTCCCATCGTCTGTAAACACTGAAATAGCTTTAAAACAAATGATGTGAAGCCCGACTGGGGACTCGCTAGATTTGTTACCGGCAGGTTTCAACAGCGAGTTGGATGATGTATGTGAAGCTGGAAACGACACACAATCTATGTTTCGCCGAGACCTTCCAAACTACACCTCAGCCACCTACACGTAGTCAAAGTAGTTCCTGAGTTGAAATTGTCGACGGACGGACGGACGGAGATGATTTATGCAGATTTGTCCTTGTCTCGCAAGACCTTTCCAACGACACGTCAACCACCTTCGTAGTTATTCCAGAACTGATAGTTGTCGACAGAAAGACATTGTAGTGGTGTAAGGCTGCCCTTCTTTAGCTGCTGAATCCTAAAAGGATATGTTACATTAAACTTACTTCGAAAGTCCGAATTAATAATTTAATATATATATATAACAAAAAAGATACAAAGGCGAATACAGAGTTCATAAGAAAAGAATGTTAAAAAGGGAAAGAAAGAACTTGCGCAATAATTCCAGCAAAACTATAGAGAAGTTTTTCATCTTTTCTTGATGAACTGTATAGAACATTTTGAAATGTTTGGTGTAGTTTGTATTGAAATGTTCACTTCCCAATTATACACTCACCATAATTCATGCGATACGCATCTGATACCGCGTGGGTGTCCCACAATAACAGTAGCTACAGGTCATGGAATGAAAGAACACCCAGAGCGATTCAGAAGTATCGTTATGCACACGGTCTCAGTTGTAGCCCAGAAGCCCTCTTCAGATGTTGGTGTAAAACTCAATGCTTGAATGACTCGTTCAATATTTATAAGTTCACCATGGGGTTCATGTCCGGAGACCTGGGCGGCCAGTCCATTGTTTGGAAGTCTGCAGGATGCTTCTCCAACTGTTGTCGGCGACCTTGAACCTATGACATGGCGCACTGTCCTGTAGAAAGTCTTATAACCTAAGCGGCTACAAGGAATGGGTGTAAGTGAGCTGCAAGCACAGACGTACAAGAGTCCAGCTAATGACTGCTTTATATGAGTCAGGGTTCCCATATTCTTACAGAATAACATATCTCGAACTGCCACAGATGCTCCGCTGCTCAACGGTTTCTTGTTAACACGAAGTACCATTGATTTATGTGATGTGCGTTGTATCTGGAGTCTCACGTCTTCACAAACGAGTGGCAACGTTGCAGTGTCCAGTTCAGACCCATGGCCTGATCCGTGGTGTTAACATTGGTGCTTATGTGGGTCGCCAGCTTTTGAAATTGATGAGTCTGAACGTGTGCTATGCTATCGTACAGGGCTTTACCACAGAGATTCAAAAGTTTTTCGAAAAGAAAATCAGGAAAAAACTATTTTCCCGGTAGTTCATCGGGGAAAACAGGGAATACCGTAGTTTTCTTCAACACCTCCGTTGTTACATTAATGGAGTATTGGGGGTAGTGTATTTTATTTGCTGTTGTCATCGGTTCTTCGAAGTCCCTTTATTAATTTTTCAGAAGACTCGCTCATTTGTCTTCGGGAAGTCGATAATGCCATCATTGCTGTTTTGGAAGTGAAAACATTATCACCGATTTACCAATGATCAGAAGCGTTAAGCAAGCTCTAAAAAAGAGAAATAGTGACTGATTACATTTCCAAGGATGCCATTAAGATCGACAAACTAAAGATTGATATAACAACCAAACAGCTGGAGGAAAAAAAGAGTTGAAAATTAAGTTGGAAGCCAGGAGAGAGTAGGAAGCCACTTATTCGGAAATCAAACTTCCCTTCAACTCGTAGAAGTGACTTTAATGAGTACCATAGTTAATAGGGCCATTCGTTTTTTAAGTCAATTGAACTACAGATTGTTTAATCAGATGAACATTAGGAAGTGGTATACCCTAATTGTTACATACCTAATGTGGTGTAATATATTTTTTTCTTGTAAGGCCATACCCCATCCAAGATTTGAAAACCCACCCATTTTATGACTAAGCAGTATTAAGTCTTATATGGTAGTAAACTTGTTTCCATACATTTTAGAAGCTGTGTAAACAACGTGACAGTTCAGCTCCTGATTTATGGAACTGTACCTAACATTTTTTTTTGTCTGGTATGGGTTTTCACTTCTCATCCGGCCACCTGGTAGGGGATTTCTTTTTAAACAATTACATTTTTTTCAGACACTTTGTGTGTTTCATTATTAACAGCTTTCATTTCATTTCACTGTCTTTAGTGTATGGGAGTGCTCAGATTTGGTAATGTCAGTAGTTACGATACGCAAAAGTCAGGGAAATCTGATGTATCTTATCAGGGAATTTGGAATCAGAAAGCTAGTGGCAACCCTGTCGTAGTTGGCACATTTCTGTTACCTTTGTCTCCTTGAAGTTCCATGCCACCTGAGCCATTGAAACCCATTGGTTAGCCGGTACACTCATTGTCGACGGCTACGCTTATCACTCAGATGCTGCCGGTCAGTAGGTTGACCACGCTAACTGGTAACACCGGATATGGAGTACGCACGCCAATTTATGAACACTGTCGAGCGAGGAAGAGACGTTCGTACCGCCTCAATTGTTGAACGCCCTGTATATCTGTCATCCTTGATTATTCCGCGTCGAAGTCTGGTTGTTCACATCAATTACCCATTCTGACTTAAATACTATACACAAGTTCGTTAGCATGCCGATATGCACGAACCAATATCAACGTTACTGTCTGATTATTCCATGAAATATAGCCACTGCATTTATACTTAAAGCAATATTTCCCAAACTCGTATTGCGGGAAAATGTAGAATCCCTAAAATACATTCTTTATGAAATATACTGTGATGTTGACTGATATACAGTTGTTTATAATTTGTTTATACAGTTGGTGAGGCAATGCTGGTAGTCATTTCTCGAACGAATATTACTTTATTTTATGGATATGTCAAGTGGAAGTTGTAACTCAGCATTGGTCTGGAAAAACTTCCTGCCTGCATGACTGTAAATGTGTGTTTTAGTTAGATAGATGTTCGTTGTGATTTGATAATTTGAATAAGCTATTACTGAAAATCGATACTATGTTTTAAGTCAGTTGGATTTGTTGGTAAAGTGTATTTGAATACTATGAAACGTAGGATTGATTCCATTAAAAATAAAATATTTTTGTATATCGCAATTTAAAATATTCTCAATTCGATTTTTAATATTGCGTTTCTGTGACCTTTTGTTTTGTAATTCATTATTATTATTATTTCAAGAAAGTCAGCTTTGGCTGCTGTTTCAAATAGTAAATTTTGCAGTTTTATGACAAATAAATGTTGTTGTATGTATTGCATATTCGTGTTATATAATTATTTGTCTGAACTCATTTCTTGACGTACATTATAATTGTTTGCTAAAATTTATCGTACGTTCTTTTTATATTTGTATTGGCTTAATATTACAAGTTCCCGTTGACTTTATATTTTTTTGAATATTAATTGAAGTATTAAATAACTGCAAATTCTAACGTAAATATGAGGTATTGTTTAGATTTCTGCTTTGCATTGCTGAAGATTATATTATATAGCAGTTTCATCAGTTAATAATAATAATTTCAAAACAGAATTATATTATAGATTATGTTTACGAAATTCCGGTACTTTGTCTCTTACAGCTCTTTTTTTTTTTTAAGATCTAAATGTGCTTTTCACTTTTTTAACGATTTTATGAAGTCCATTATTTTTTGCTGATATTGTTTTCTTTGGAAATTTGTAGGCTATTTCGAAAGAAGTATAATGTTTGAGAACTGTATCTTATTTGAAACTGCATGTGTGTTTTCTCTTAAGTTTCAAGTGAATCATATGAAATAGTATTGTAAAATAAGTTGTAAAGTAGTAGTAGTAGTAGATAAATACATTTTGTTACTATTTTCCTGTTTGTAAAATTTGTGACTTGTGGTACATTCTATGTATTTTCCAGAATTGCCGGCTATATCGCTGAAATCGTTAATCAAGTTACACTATGTACTTACTTTCATAGTGCATTTTGTTTTAGTAGTTTTAACTTGCAGGTGCCAAATAATTAAAAAAAAAAACAACTAACAATTACTGTTACCTTTGTATTTTTTCTAGCTCGTTTACGACGGAACATTCGTCCGATTTTTTTAATACATGGATTTTAGAAGCACATTTATGTATTGTGACTTATCCAGTTCGTTGTTAAAATTTGGATGAGAAATTGCTGCTGCTGTTTTTTTTTTTCTTTTTTTTTTTTTTACAAAGAATTTAAAAGCGTTTTCCAGTTTGTATTTTTTTTTCTTTAGTTAGTAAAACAAGAATCACTTACATGGTGTCATATTAACTTTGTACATTACGAAACTGGTTATGGTATGATGTTAGCTTGATCTAAAGTTTTAGTGGTATAAAATAGTTGAATAAATTAGTCGCAGTAATTGAATTTTGATTCACACCATCTATTACGAATCATTTCGTTCATCCGCAAATTAATTTGCATAGCCTCTGTCGAAAGGGAATTGTTAATACAAAATAATTAATATTCAGAAATGGACATAAAAAAGTATTCAGTTCGATCATTTGTTCCCGTGTTTCATATTTCCAAAATTATTTAATAAATAAATAAAAAAGAAAACTGAAAGTACTTATTGACCTCTTTCAACTGTGATGTTCAAGAAAAATTAATTTAGTTGAAAAGTTAAGCCTCCGGTGATTAATTTCTCTGAACTCATTGCTGATGTGTTAAATTTAACGAAATTACATTGAAGCTAAAGCAAAGAAAGTTTATTGAGGATCAGATCAGATTTGATGTCGAGCTAGTGTTCCCGTTGCACCGATAGAAAGACAAAGTACGACTCCTTACCTAAAAACTGATCACGGAATTTCCTCTATTCCAACGTGCAACTTTCGTCTTTAAAAAGTACATGTAAGCATATAATTTGTTTATAAGGACTAAATTTTTTGTCGAAACGAATCTGAACTATGAAAACATGTAAATTGTAGCTCCGTGTCTAATGCCTCTTCGTCAGTTAGTGTAGATCGCAACAGGAAAATCTTAGCTTGATATGTTTCCAGTTGATAGATTACCAAATTTGAAATAAATGAAATTGAAGAATATGCAGACATACACTTGTAGAGTTTTTCAAAAGAGAGTTTATTTCGCATATAATTGCAAAGAGAACACAAAAGGTCCCTACCGTTTTCATTATAATATTGTTTTAAGCTAGTTTTTTTTTCTGTTTTTACTTTTCTGCCTCAATGATTCCATTAGAAATATATTTGTGCTCGTTGTGCGTGACAATATAACTGGCCATGCACATAAATTGAACATAAAAATTGTTATGTCACGTAAATTCTGAAATTAGGTTCAAAGAACGAATATTTACTTTAGAAGCGTATATGCTTGGGAAAGGTAAGTTCAGTTTTCGCTAGTAAATGTGTATCTTCGGTGTGCGAATATCTCGCCATGTAAGTGTTTCTTGTTTCCATTTTAGAAACGTTCTTGGATCTTTCTTGCAACAGACTTTTGATGGTTGTGATGAGTGAGTATGACAGCAAAGTTGGGTATTAAATGTTCCTATCACTAGTCTTAATGATTTTATAGGATTGGGTCAAAGATATTTCTCTCCATTTTAATTCTTCAAATTACTGTTCGCAGTTAGTGTCTACTGATTTCAGTACCGGCACAAACAACTACGATTAAGGCTTTCGCTTTGAGAAACCCGTGTTGGAAATTGTAGGAATGGACGGAACCGAATGCTGAAGGAACAAAGAGCCGGATCCTAGAGAAACCGATTCTGAAAGGACCGGGTAAGATCCGGATCCTCACTTGTCGAGTTCCAAGATCTGCGTGTACAATTTTATGAAATGAAGCATCGGTTCTGGTATCAGGATTTAGATTCTGGTGGAGCATTCATTATTTCACTGGATTTTAGAAACGCACATGCTGAATCCGAAGTTCATGTGTGTTTATTGTTTATCATTCGGAAGGGATTTGTATGACTTTGTATAAAGGTTCCATCTCGATATTTTCCTTGAAAAAAAAAAAAAAATCAGACAGTATACTAGCCGGAGTCGGAAGTGGTTATTTAGAGTTTGAGGTAATAATTCGAAACATCATGAAGTTTTAATGATGTATATACATATCTGCCTATCTTTCACTAACATTGTTTAAACTAGAGATGGTTTTTAGAGCAAACATTCAAAGGAAAGAAATTCAGGTCCTGTGGTTATGGTTTATTTCCACTTCCTTATTTAATATTTTGAAATAAATTTGATGAAATCTTAGAGGAGGCAAAATAAAATACAAATAGAGTTGAGCTGGTAGTAAAGTCATGACCAAGCAATGAAGAAACACATGGGCCAGGAGAAATTGAATCAGGATCCCTGGCACACCTAGGTACAAAAGCTTTGACGCTTGTCTTTAGAGAATATTTCTCAAATTCGCAGCGATGTCCCTCCCACATCCGAAACTTTTTTTTTTTGTAATATCACCCTTGTTTAGCTGCGTATCAAGACAATACCTTCCACAGAAGTACGTCATGCAAATATGCATTTATGTGGAAGTCATCTGCGCTGTCGCCGACATTGACGGAAACAACACCGATAAAATCACCTCACGAGATTCCTGACATGAAAATAAGCAAAAATGTATAGACCATAAAAGGTGTACAATGGATTCCCCAAAGTAAGTAGGGGATTTTCAGAAATTCTCTGAAGTAGAGGTGGGTCGAAATAAGCATTAGTAGCAAGTAATAATAATTCGTTTGCGACAAGTCGATATCTGCTCGGATGGTGATTTAGTGCTTTATTTTTTTTGTATTTGAACTTTGCAACACTTGTCTGTGCCTCATGACGTCAACGGGTTGTCATGGAGCGCGCTGTTTAAATACTCTCTGATGTGAATTTGTTATAATCTTGTAACTAGTAAATAAGCCCATAGTTACAGTGCTCTTTTTGTCATGGTAGTCCATAGTATGTAGACGTATACGTCTTCGGGTTAGAGAATGCGTTTCAATAAGGAAGAGTTGCATAAATCATGTGTTTATGTTCTATCTACCGATAATGCTATTTAGAACTAATCTGCAAATGAGATTCGGCTTTACCGAAGAATATCTAATGGATTTCATGTTTTGTCTAATGGGTAACGTCTTTGCTTGCTATATGTCCTTTTACGCTTGGAATATGCTTGTTAAGACGAGGAAAGTCTTTATAACGTCTGCTGCTCCTAGTCGGTCATGTCTGTTATTACAGTTCTTTCGGATGATCATTTTTACCATTTCGTCAGGCATAGCAGTATCTCAAACATATTTCCCTTGCTGACGATTTTTCAAAAAGTTACGTGGTTGTATAAAAACGGAAGTAAATTACCGGAATATAAACAAACGTTTGGTGTACTTCTTATCAGTAAAATAGAAGACTATCATTGCCCGGTTAGATGGCAGTGATGATTACGTTTATCATCTACTCATACGGAAAGTATTCGTACTTATTTCGACCCACATTTACTTCAGAGAATGTCTGGGAATCCTTTGCGCATTCATTGTACAATTTTGGAATATGCACTTTTGGATAGGGCAGGTTTAAACTCTTTAAAGGTATCTTTCCAATGTTGGAAATTGGTATTAAGTATTGGAAATATCAAGCTCTAGAGTTCATTTTCACAAACTTTCGGCAGCCTACATCGCCGAAACGAACGAATTGTGCACCTTCGATGATCTATACATGAATGCATAAATTATTGTTTACGTTTAGAGCAGCGCTGTTGCGTGAATTCCACACACTTGTTTATATAATCCCCACACAAAAAGAACGTGCTCACTCATGCACAGTGTCAAAAGTTTGCTGCATGTACGTAGTTTTTCATATGAAATTTGATTGAACTGCTGTTTTTAAAGTGTATGTTTTCTTTAAGTTTGTAAGTTGTTCTGATGCGTGTGGAGCAGTGCAGAAATGCAGTTCGAAGGTGATATCGTCTCGAGGTAAGTTTCTACGCAGTGGCTGTTTGTAGTGTGTGGTGTATTAGTTTCTGCTAAATTCATCACGAAAGTTGTTTCTTCACAGAAATATCTTCAAGCCATAATTTGGAGCATTTTGATATTCTGAAATGAGAACCTGTAAGTTAGGTTACATAAGAAGAAACAAATAATGGACACACGAACTTTATTATAGCAGCAAGTCGACAGATATGTTAACAAAATACGAACATTTGTTTATGTTAAAGTTGATTACTTATTTTTTTTATCGTAAATCTCTTAAAGAATAAATTACTTGCCTCCGTGATAGACCAGATGACTACTGTATTCAAGTACGTAAGAAAAGATATATTCAGAAAGCCGTAAACTGTAGCTTAACGTATAACTTTTGTTTATTATAATAAAATACTATTATATCGCTTCAAATTATGGTTGAGATATTTCTGGTGGTTTTAGTTCTATGCATGCTTGTTTCAATCGATTCGATGTGGGTTTCGGAATAATGCATCGGTTTTAGAGTCTACTATGTCCGGTTGTTTATGTGAAAACTAATTGAAGAAAAAAGTATCGATTCGTGCCTCAACAAGACAGTTTTTGATAGCGCAAAAATTAAAAATATTAGAATTAGACGTGAGTTCAACGAAATGTCCACTTTCTTGAGTGTCAAGAGGCTTTGCATGAATCGTGAATTTTAAATTTCATCAAAATTCGTTCCTTAATAATAATAAAAATTACCATAGGAGCATAATATAGAAAGAAGCTAGATTTTTGTTTGGTAGTATACTATGACCAGGTCGCCTTGCCATTATTCATTGTGTTGCCATTATACTGTGACCAGGTCGCCTTACAATAAGGTTGTTATCTGGATGTGAAATTATATGCATGTACATGGTTCCTTGCAAAATATCATTTCATGATTAACTTACACAGTATAACGTAGCGGTTAAAGGAAAGAACGGTAAAAATATTACTCGGATAGATCATAAAATTGCGAATAGTTAGGATTCTACTTAATGGACTCTTCAATACGATCAGTAGTCACTATCTTACGGAGATAAAGGCAACACTATGAAATGAACATAGGTGGGGCGACCTTCTCACTAAATGTTGCGCTAGATTTAGTAGCAGAGATAGTAGACTTTACTGCTAGTTTGTTTGTAAATACTGAATATTTCTACGTGGATTGCTCAATAATTACGTTGCGCGAATCTTTCAAAACTAGTTAACGTAAATATTGTGAAATCATTGAAAAGAAGGTAGCTAATATTTAATACTGAAATAGCTACTCATCCTTCCTATATAAATTACAGTATTTTCATCCAATTTACATGTTATATTGCCATACACACGTTGTTCGATGTTTTCTCTCCACTTCAGCAAGATCTCCGATGTTGTTGGTCGATGGGTTAGCACGCTCGTTGTCTGTGCGCGTACTAAGTGGTTCATGTCCCGTGTGGGTACTTTGAAGGGACTGATCCGGAGCCGACTTTACCAAAAACTATAGGTCCTGTCCTTGGAAGCTCACAAGCTCTTTGAGAACGTTAATAACAATTTTGGGCCGCGGTGGATCAGTGGTAGAGCGCTCACATCTGGCGCGTGGGGTCCTCGTGTGGATTCCGGCTCGTTTTATGCGGAGTTTCTGGTGGACATCAGCGTATGTGTTAGTTTTCTTGGGGTTTTCCTGTTTCATGCCACTTTCTTCATTATACCAATTCTCCCATCATCTTCCATCCGGTTTGAGTTAAGGTCAATTCAATTCTAAAACTGTATGGTTCTGCATGTATAGAGGTTAGTTTTCAGTACTTTATATATATAAAGATAATAGTGCTTCCTTTTATAGCTCACGTTCCATGAGCAATAGCATCAAAGAAAGCAAGAGATTATGGTAGCCTCCTAATTCACCTGCCCATAACCTCATTTAAAACTTGTGGCATGTATTGAACATGAAGCTCGCGGAATGTAATTTAAAGAATGACAGAGCTTCTTGAAACCATTGTACATATTTGCTATCATGATATAGAAAATGACCTATGTAAAACATTTATAGGGTGTCTAGAAGGTTTGAGGGAGTTAGGAAGACCAGAGGGATTATTCGAAACACCGTATTAAGTTCGGAAACATGTAAGAACGTCTTTTAAATAATTATGAAATTATAGCCTTGAAATCAGCTTGCCTACTTAACTTTTTCCTTTCCATTTTGTTCCATTAAAAGTAAATAAATAAATTGATTTTAATATTTTGTCAGGGTAATGTACAGTGGCCTCTTAAGAACTGTATTGCGGAAGAGAATGTGTAATCTGAAGTAGAGAAAAAACATTATACAACACATGTGGAATCTCTAATATTTGTAATATAACATGTAAATATAACAAACGTTAGAAACGTTCCGGGTCAGTTTCTATAACAGCTACATTGAAGTTGTTCCGGTTAGTTTGGTTCATGATTTCTACATACCCGTGTTCTTAAAAGTACTCCGTTATGGTTCAGTGGTGGATTATTATTTGTGTACGGTTTGTTAACAATGGATGCAGAAGTGGAACAGAGAGTGAATATCAAGCTTGGTAAACTGGAAAAGACAGGCACTGAAACCGTGAAGTTTGTACAACAAACCGCATGACATTTCGTAATTTTGGGCCTTACATACAATTAGTTCGTCTGTCAAGGTAATGCGAGATGGATATTCAACCATTAGGTAAGTTCAGCTTGTAGTTCTCGCCACGGAATTTTGTACTTGTACGATAGGTCTATTTAGACCACTTTTTATGACGTAGTTTTCAGTGGCACACAAGAGGTTTATTCAAGGCAAGATGTCAGGGGAAGACTATCCAAGATGTGGGCGGCCAAGATTTTATGTGGTGGCTCAGTGATAGAGCGGCCACTTCTGGTGCTTAGGATCGTCGGTTCGATGTCTGCTTATGCCATGTGGGCTTTATGGTGGACAAATTCTTGTGTGAGGGTAGGGGTTCTCCCATTTTCTTCATTCCACCAAATCACCCATTATCATCCTTTCGGCCTTAGCCAAAGTTGCCTTAAAAATTGAATTCAGAATTTAAATTCATTTTGCGTACTCCCGAAAACATGGACACTTCTGAGATAGGATGCCAGAAGAACGTCGTGTGTCACGTAGTATTAATATTTCCGCCTGTTTTCAGATTTTGCTTGAAGGTTTTGGAAAGTAGAAATAGACGGTGATTCCACTCATCATCTCTCATGCTCACACAGGAACGGAATAAAAATCTAAGAATTAATTGCTTCCGATAAGGAAACATGGTGCAACGAGTATGACCCACAAACCGATATATGTTCATTTTCAACAAAATGGCACAGATCAATAATCCACTACACACACATCTTGTTACTAGGGACCATCCTGCTACCTTGCAGAATTTCTTGGAACAACTGTTATGGGAATGCGTATGTAGAAAATATGTATGTCCTATTTTTGAATGGAACTAACCGGAACGACTATGTCACAGATTTTTAAACAGACTCAGAACTTTCGTAACACAGGTTGTTTCAGAGAAGCTGATAATGCGATTATTTTCTACAATTGTAGTTCGTCTGAGTAGCAGTGACGCAAGCAAAAGATTCTGCTGCGGAAACGTGAGCTCTCATTATGTGATGTCAGTGCAAATGATGGGAGAAACATTTCTAGTTAACCTCGATTTAGTCCTCCCATCCCTGTTAAGTTGGGAGACAAAATAATAATAAGGGAAATGAATGACTTTATCAGAGCTGGCAGAGACGTTTTCAGAGCAACAGTGTTTTTAAAGAAGCAGTTCGTAACTTTTGCAAGAGATAGAGGGATACTTTCCATGATGAGAGTTTGGAACACTTAGTTCAGCATTGTGTAAACTGCCGTATATGGATAAAAGATTTTGAACTATACTACTACGAAGCCTAATACAATTTTAAACTGTACATAATGTTTTGTTAGTTTACCAGATTCGCTAAACTTATTCATTGAACGACCCACGTAGAATACTAACCCGCCTAGTTTTGTCCTTTTAAACACCAAGTGGACATTTGTTTCTTTTCGTTTGCTATGTCAATATTTTTTTTATATGATAGAAAAATTAAAAAAAATGTCACTGTTTAATAAACACACAATTTTAATATTCACGAACGATTTTTGACATCCGTAACTATGTTGTCGATAGTATCTTGTATCAATGTGAGAGAGAGAGAGTTTTCTCTAAATGTATTAGAATTCCGTTTCTAATGAGCGTTTTATGATAAAATGAGAGAAATAACCACGAATATATATACAGTTAAATTTAAGTTCCCCTTTGCATATTCACTTCGGGTACTAAGTATTATTAGAAGATCGTTGTCAGTAGTTGATGTAATATTCTTAATCATACGAAGAGGTACGAGTAAGTTTTTTTCCGCAGACTATAAATGAGTTGAGTCGTTCATGAAAATTACAAGGGACGATACGATTTCTCTACCTAGTTCCTCCCTTGCATCTTTTTTTTTTTTTTCCAGTTTCGGGAAGAGAATTATGTCAGATGAGGGGAGTAAGAGGGATGTGTTGTATTACGTTGCACAGGCGCTCAAACCTAACGGCTGTAGCTCAGTGGTGGAGCGTTGGCTTCGCATTTGCCAGGTCCTGCGTTCAATCTCAGCGGCCGACAATCCTGACTAGATATTAGCAAGGTTTTCCACTATCATGCCAGCAAATACCTTCAAATTAGGCCCTGGCCTATTCCTCCTTTGCGCATTCTTCCCCTCTCCTATCCCGGTCTGAGCTATAGTTGTCTAAAGACCACAAATAAATTCAAATTCAACTGGCGCTCAATTTGAAAGTGTTGCTTGTGCCATAAGAACTACTACTCTTCCACGGTAGAAATGACTTCCTCGTGCGAAGAGAAATTCCTCCATTGCATCGGTATTGACTCCAATAACACCGTGCCCATATTTCAGATAATCTGATAGGATAACCACCTTCGAAACCCCATAACACTGAGCGCCGTATCCTTTGCAGAGTTATACGTTGACCTATTCGAGGGGAACGTGGAATACCTCTGCTCTGTGTTTACCTTGGCTCGTCGTCATTGTTTGTGCGTCCACACTTGAACTTCTTCTGGTTTTCATTTTGATCCCCGTGGACAGCTTTCATCAAATCTGTGTGGCGGATTTATCCTGTAGATGTAAGAACTTAAACGTACTTCGGTATTCGAGTTTTATTGGGATGCCGCTTTCCGTCATTTTGGATATCCTCTGCCTGCATCAAAGACATATAAGACAAGTACTTGCATAATCGAGTTCTATACACTTGTACAATATCGCATGCAAATCAGCTAGCTCAATTCGTTCATAGTCAAGTCAAAAACTTACTGATGTTCTTTTTCCAATGTGAAGGTTGCATACAATAAAGAGAAGTTAACTTCACGATTAAGAAAGTCTTTGAACAAACACAGCAATTTACGGTTTAGTGTGTTTTTGATCCATAGATCTTTTTGTGATATTTTTTTGTAGAAGTTTTGATTTCGAAATTTCGTTTGACTGGCGACCTCAGTAATTTAAGGAAGTGGTCTATCCAGTATTCGACAGGAAGTAGCTTTCAATTCGAGGTTGGGTAAGTATAACAGCACCTGTGTATGTAAATAAGAATAGCTATACCATCATTTAGAGGAACTCTGTGGCTCAGGCGCCAGCTCGTCTGACTATACGAATCGGGCGGTCCGGGTTCAAGTCCCCGTTTAGGACGCTGGAGACTTCTTCAGTGCTCCCATGCCTGGCTCTCTGAGGTGCACTCAGCCTTCTATCAAATTGAGTACCAGAGTGTCCTTGGTACTCCTGGGCACTTTGGGAGGTAAAGGCGGTCGAGGGTGGGACTGACCACCCCACCTCACTTCGTACCGTAGGTCGGGAATGTGTGAAGCGCTACCTCCACATCCCCCCATGCGCCATTCACGGCGCGTGCGCATCGCACAGGGGATACCTTTACCTTTTACCTCTACTATTGTCCTTGTTCGTTAAAAACTAAAGTACTCCACATTATGGGATTTTATAACTGATGAGAAGTAAATCAATGTTTCCATTTATTTCTACATACGAAACAACCATGGGGTTACTTAAATATTGTGCAGCGTGCACTGATCGTAAGTATCTAAGTAAAGTTTTCATAAATCTAAATTAGTTCCACAAGATATCGGTAAAATGTAGGATCTTTTCTCCGTAACTTGTAAAATAAAAACATACCCGCGATCATCGGAAGGAGAAGGATCTTGTCAGTTTCACACTCCAAACAACTTTACGTATATACTAGATACTGTCAAGAGACTAAGTGGACTTCATTGCGGACAGGCGTGGAATCGCGGAAAGAATTCTGACATTTCTCCCCGATTACAACTCCTTCGTAGTCTGTACTGGTTGTTGAAGACCCTACATAACCCCCAGAATTAGTTATATTGCTCAGTGCTGTAATTAATGTCTTTACTATTGTGTACCTCAAACTATTCAGTTTCGTTGGCTAAACTAAATTTAAATTTGGGTAACATATTTCGTTACTAATTTCAAAGTAAATAAATTGGTATTTTCAAAATTTTATTTTTGGAGACCGGTGATAAATCGTAACAACGTTCACTGACGATCCTCATCATGCCTCAATTACGTATATTAGATGTAAGGAAACGTTGGATTTTTCTTCTCGATATAAAATTCTGTAAAAATGGAAGACATGTATTTTTTTAAGGAACAGGGATACGAACACATTACACCAGTTTACTATTTCATTTTTGGCCTACCTTTTGGTCATTTGTTTCAGTTTTAAAGGCTGCGGTGGCTCATTTGAAAGAGCTTTCACCTCTGGTATGTATCCTGTGGTAGACTCAGGATCTTATTATGTGAAATTTGTGGCGGACAGACGCCGTGTGCGTGGGGTTTCTGGGAATTTTTTTTCCCGTTTCCTCCCACTTCCTTCCGTCATTTAACAAAATAATCCATGTCTTTTTCCAAGATTACGCTTACTCCACTGTTCCTGTATCTAGTCCAATTGTGCTGGGTCTATAAAGTTCTTTCGTATTTTATTCCGAATAAGCATTCATTTTGTACAAAAACTTAAAGCCATATGCTAAAACATTTCTATGTAACGATTTTATGTCTTATCGGATCGACTTGTGTGTATTTTTTATAATCCACCCGTGCACTTGAGCCTCTTATGCAGAAAAAAGATTTTATGTATATGAATTTATTACAATGAATAGGTTAATCAAGGAATAGAGATAGTTTAGCCTGTCATCGACACGGTGGCTGGAGACACCTATGGACAGAAATCTATTTTCGTTGAAACATTTATAGACCTATGCATTAATAACTTCAGATGTCTTATTCCCTTCATCCCCCCCCTCCCTTTCCTAGACTTTCTTTCAGCTAACAGGTAAGTAATTTACAGGTAACCAGATGCCCTCGTATCTCACGCCTTGAGGTTGTAGCAGCCTTTCCCCCTTGCGATCCTAAGAGACCATATGGTAGGCCACCCTCTCATGTCACGAGTTACCTCACGTGTACATAAAGAGAGGTTAGAGAAGGGCTTTCGAAGCCTCAAGGTAAGTATGTAAAGGTAAGTATATTTATTGCGTACCTTTCCGTAATATTTTGATTGTATATAACATGTATATCAGTACATTATTATTTGAATATTAATCCTTACGTACTTCCACAGTGCCAGGTTGATAGTCAGTGTCCAAGAGACAGCTACTGCTACCACGTTTCCAGCTTGTGTGTACCATGTGTGGAGTGCGAACAGTATAGAAGAGAAAAGGGGAAGATCCGATGCCCGAAGATTCCATTAGATTGTGGCCAGTGTCTTACTGGGTAAGATGTCCTTGTGTCTTTCGAGTACTTGATATAAATTGTATCATGACTGAACTGCGTGGGTAACACAATTGCTTGTGACGGTATGACAAAATACGTTATAATACTCATAATACAAAATAATTTTAATCTGAAATGTATTGTTAGTTACTAATGTCTTCGTTCCATATTTAAATGCATCAAAGAGTCACTTCAGTTTTTTCTTCTCATATACTCATATTTCTCTCTTTCTGTCTTATTACTAGAGGGTTGTGACTTTCAGTTTAAATAATGGGTTCCTGAATCATCGTATTTTTAAACAGATGCTATTTTTTTCATTTCGTAACACTTTTAATTTTTCTTTCCCTGTGGTCTATTCTTGTGATTTATTGGGTTGTCAGATAAGTTGATTCTATTTTTTCTCTCACTTATTTTTATTTGCATTTTACTTCAGAAATGTTAACGAATCAGTCCATAACATATTTTCCTTTATTGTTCACAAGTTCTTTCCGCTAGCTTCGTAATGCCTCGACGATTTAAATCACCGGATTCGATTCATCGATGCACGTTTTCACCTCCACGTCGTTTTTTTCTGGTGGATTGACGTGGATCCTTGTGGATGAGCTTGTTCAGTCAATCCCCCACTGAATTGAAGAGGTCAGCCGAAGCGCGGAGAATCTGTGAGGTCAAATTTCTCGTCCTTGAAGCGTGAAAGCTATTTCTGTGCAGTTCTTTCAGTAGTAGCTGGGATGGCATCTTAAATATAGGCCCTGACCGACACCTTCCTGAATCCTTTCCTCTCTCCTATCCCGGCTTGAGCCTTAGATGCTTAAAGACCATAAACAAAATTCAAATTCAAAATTCGTTCAGTAGTAGCACCATCTCCGTACACAGCGTAGGTGTCTTGATCAGCTTTACTAATTCTGGAACTTGATTGAAAGCGAAGAGAAGCAGGAAAATGCACATTTTTGTCTACTTGGCATTTAATCGATTTGTCCTTGTGTGTACTGTTGCTTTGGAATACATTTTACAGGAAATTTAACTCTTATCTATATGTTCTATGTCATCTATTGCTGTAGATGTTCTGAGAACTTATTTAAAAAAATAAATAACTAAAAAGGATACTGCACAATTCGGCATTTATATGTAAATCAGTACTGTTGGTTTCCTGTGAACAACCTTGTGTATTTTAGTTTACCATCTTCCTTTTTGGTGATAAGTATGTCCACAAATGCTAAAGTTCGGTTATTTTTTGTCTGCATGGTAAAATGTATGCTGAGATGTTCAGATATTGATTTAAGTGTTCCCAGAAATTCCTATAATTGTTCTGTTCTTATGTTACCAAATTATGAACGTGTGATTCACGTACCTTGTAGGGATGGTTTTAACAGCTAATATAATTTTTTTAATATAATATCTTTGATACAATTCGAATGTTTGGGTCATGGTCGTAGATACGGACAGATGACTGCATTGTAAATGAATATGGTTGTTGTGAAGATGGATTTCTTAAATGACAACATGGGTAAAATATCATAATTTGAAAGCTCCTTTGATTCCATTTGCAAAAATGTCGTTTTTTTGGAATTTCACCAAATACTTTGGAAGACACATACATAATGACGTATACAAAAGCTTTATATATTGCTAAACGTTCTGCAGGAAAATTGCACATTGTTGTTATAAAACATACATATGAGGGAATCTTAATTATAATCATGTGGGTGGCCACCGCGCATGAATATAAGCCTTTACAGAGTGTAATCGTAAGGTACAATAGGTAAAATATTACCTTTTTGAGGATTTCCTGTGTGTAATAAGTAAAACTTTAAAATTAGATTTCTTCCAAAGCTTTCGGTGAAATTCCAAAATAACATTTACGCAAATAGAACCAAAGGAGCTTTCAAAAGTATGAGTTATTTATTTATTTATTTTTTTTACCCATATTGCTATTTAAGAAATTTCAAGGTTTTGACACAAGACCGCAGTGAATATCGCCAGGACTAGATTTATGCATTTTGACGCCCTAGGCCCATGAGTTCCAGCGCCTCCGGTCCCTTCTTTTCCCCTTTCCCCTCAATCTTCCCGTCCTTCTATCTTCACACTATGACAAACTACTCTCCTCCGTCCTCTCGCCACTTAATAATAGTAATAATATTAACATGTTAATAACTGTTTAGCTCTGAACAAAAGGATAATACAGAATTCACCGAAAAATATTTTAATTAAAAAAAAAAAATGAGTATTAATGATACATATACAAAGTAAACTAATTACTGTCCATAAAACAATTTTATTTACCTTCAAGATAATTTTCGCTACGCTGAATACGTGAATGTTAAACACCATCTCTGGGAGAAAAATCATGCTTGTTTCTACTGTCAAAAAAGTAAGGTTAGGATATTTTTAAAATTTTAGGGTCTTTAGCCATCTTTAGATCAGACGGGTTAGGGTATGGGAGGGTTGCGACCGGTGTCTTAGTTAAGGTACCATCCGGATGTTCGTGTGGCGAAACTGAAGGAGAGACTGGAAAACCTTAGTCAAGAGGGTCGTCAGCAGGATTCGAACGCCGCAGTAACAAGTGTTCGTCATTGGATTCTATCCTGGACAACATCAAGCCATTTTCATTTTTAGCATTACGTCTCGAAGATCCCTTCTAATATTATCACCCCAACGACGTCTCGGTTGACCAACTACAATGGAGTATAATCTTCGTTTTTCCCCATCTGAGCTACATGGCCTGCCCATTTTAGCCGTCATGATTTTATTATTCTTATAATGTCGGGTGAATCATACTGTCTATGAGGTTCTTCATTATGCAGTCTCCTCTCTCATTTGGTCAGCTCTTCCCATTTCGGCTCGTATATCTTCCTCACAACCTTACACTCAAACACACGCAATTTAAATTCATTTGCCAGAGTCGTACTTCAACTTTCACAAACATGAAGTATTACCGGCAAAATAACAGCTCTGTGTATATTCAGTTTCAACTTTCTTGATATTTAATTGTGAGGCTAGGAGTTTCTGGGCCAGAAACATGGGTTGCTTGATGTTAAGCGACTTTAATATTCCTAATATAAACACTAAAGTTTGTTTTACTATTTTTAATGTAATTTTAAATTACCTGAAGGCAATTATGTACGAGCGGTCGCCCGGGTCAAAAGTGATGGTCTTTGGCGCTCTCCCTACATGATGTTTAATGGTTTTTGCTAAATATTATTTTCGTCTCGTGTTTTAAATAACTATTTCTGCTTGTAAAGTTCGTCCCTGTGAAGGTTGCGCCCCTAGGCCCGGGTCTAGTGGTAAATCCGTCCCTGAATATTGCAGCATGCTTAAATTTGTTATAATAATTCGTCCCCTTCCAAAATTAAAGTTGATGTATTTCGGGATTTTTCAAACAAACTCTTAGATTAGGAAATAAGGGAGTGGGAACTTTTCGTTGCACTATCCTGTATATATTTATGCATTAAGTGGTGTATCTGTATAAATTGTGGTTACCAATGTTTAAAAAGTTATCTAAAATTTGGTGGCCAGTGAGGTCACCTGAAGAATTTTGTGGTGGCCGTTTGTAACCACTAGTGGTTTCATATAATATATTATGTTTTGTTGACGTAAAACATAAATTGTGAAGAGAACACGGTTATACGTTGCAGTGAACGAGAGATTGAACGGAGGCGGCAACCGACCAGTTTTATAGCACACAGACAGCTGCGTCTGAACAAGCTGCAAATTCGTACAGCGGCGTGCCAGTAAAGTTGAAAATTTAGGATGAAGAACTGGTGGTCAAATCTAATGATTGGTGGCCGTGGCGCTTAAATTTTGCATACTTTTTAAACCCTGGTGATTACCTGTATATCGGAATGTATATAATAGGTTTGGAAACTTAAAACTGCTGTCCTGAAAAAATGTAGAAACGTCCAGTTACGTCACTCTTGTACGACTAATTTTGCTGTGCAGTAGAAAACTTATATGTATCCATGCACAGCGAAGTCCATTAGAATTAATTTCGAACCAGTTTTACGTTGAATTCCAAATGCTTGTGCAGGTATAGTTATTTGGGACAGTATTTTGTTTATTTCGTTGTAATCAACCACAATGTATTAGTATTGTTGATTGTAGTAGCAAGGAAACAACGTTGCACGTGGTCCAACAGATAGTAGAGTAACACTTCCAAGATGGCTTACATCCGTATCAGGGAAAACAGGAGACAAACGCGTGGCCGCAAGCATTTTAGGGATTTTTTATGTTGAAAAGTGAGCCAGATGTACGGTCGTCAGAAAAAGGAGTCGAAATCTGAGAAAACAGAAAATAATTATAGTGAAAAGATGTAAGGTGCTTGAACTGGGAAAACTAGTGGGATAAAGTCTTTGAAGAAAATAGGTCAGAGATAAAGTTAGAAAACTTGGAGGTTTGAGGGGAGAAAACGAGATTACTACAGGTTACTCCCGGTTCCAGTTTTGTACTCATACCCTGAATGAAGGCTTCTTGTGGATAAATTTGTGATGGTATAGGAAGAGTATGAATTACAGCAACACGAAACCACATCAAGGTCAGCGTTGTGCAGTTGCGTATATGCGAAAGCTGGAGCATGTTACTCCCACATAGAATTCACAGTAAGTTCTGGAGGTTGAGATGTGTTTGACATAGGACGTAAAATGAATTTGCCATCAGCTGAGTTGATTGATGCTGTCATTAAAAATGTATTAATTTCTGAAGCATCAGTCACGCTTTCTTGGAACCGGAAACTCGGTATTGGTAACGATTACACAAGGTCTTTGTAGTAACTTACAGGCAAGGTTATGCTGTAAATACAGCATGAAATCAAATGCTACTTTTCCCTACTTTCACTAAGAAATACATTTTAGTGATGGTAGACGGTGTTGGTAGTAAGAACTTGTTTAACGTAGAAGATTGTTCGCCTGAAAAAGTGCACTCATATTCGAGAATTTTTCGGAGAATAGTTACTTAAAAATTGCGAAGAATCTTTTAAAGATACATGAAAAAAGATGAGTAATTTTAAGTCCGTTGAAATGGGGATGGTCAATGTGTCATGTAATTTACTACAAGACATGGGTGGTTGCTAGAAGAAATTAATTTCAGTGATCCATATTGAGAATAATCAACAGGCGGCCTGTTACTAACCTGTTAAATGGTTCGTATATGGTGGGTGGGTGGGGGAGTAACATTCACAAATTTTCAAGTTCCTCTGAAAATTGGAGTTATCGAAGAAAATGCTCATTTTCTTTAAATGTTCACATCCCGACATTCTCTTTCGATATCCAATAAAGTAATAATTTAACGAACTGGGTACATAATTTCGGCTCAAAATTGTCTATCTGACAAGTTTCATGTAGCGTTGTCTCCTCTTCATCATAGATAATGAGATTGAGTCTTGCATGAATCACTTTCAACTGTGTGATGTATTCGTTAGTGCACGTTAATTTCTTCAACCCAATGCTTTATCGAAATTTTTTCCTATATAGCTTATCCAACCTCATTTTATATATTTTTCATTTAGGTTCGAAGATGATTTACTTACCAACAATGAGAAGAGGGATATGTGTATTCCTGTACCTATTAATGAGAAGAGAACAGGTAAGAAATTTATAGTTTGTGATTCAGATTCTAATCTGTTCTGTAAATTTCTAAATGATTGTGCTTTGATAAAAGGCGGTTCAGTTAGAGCATTTGAGCACATTAATATTAATTTATTAGTAATAGTTGAAAGTATCTCAATAATGTAAAACTCAGTTTAAATACAATACAATAACTTCTCATATTTTGTATATTTCATTATGTTTAAAGCTGTGTTTCAGTCAAATAAATTGTATGTTTGTAGTGCTCTAATTCTAATTTTCCATTAAATTTAAGAATTACCAAGGCCTTAATGAGGAGTAGTGAGAAAAGTTATCAGTAAAGGGAATATTGAGATCTCAGTGGCCATTGTCTTACGAGGAGGGACCGCGAAGGTTACATTTATGTTTATGTAGAATATGTAAGGAGAAAGAGCACCTGCATGTTAAAAGTGAAGATGTAACCACCATCAAATACCGATTTTAGAGAACTGGAGGATCTTTCAGAATACGCACAGTACACTCCGAGCGCGCTATGAATGACGTTAACGGAGAGCCAAGACCAAAATTGCAAAGTCAAAAGCGAGGAAAGACGATGCTCATACTGAAGAGACGGAGCGGTAGGAGAAAATGGGCAGTTGAGAATTTTCATTTCTAAAATACATCATAGAAAGGAAAAGGACAGCAATGTAGATATAAAATGCACCTGTGAACCATACTGGTATATAGTAAAACAATATCAAGGAAATTACTATGCATGATTCGCCTAACAGTTCCGAAATAAATTGAATATAGACATTTCTTGTGCGATGAACTTAAATGAGCTTTATCATCATTCATGATATAATAGTTTCTTGCTTTATGTATAAAATATAATATGCTGGGTCTTTCAATTACAGCTACAGATTTCACATCTCAACACTACATAATTATTTTACAAATTACTTTTCGATGCTGTTAACAGATAATTAATTGGAATTTTTGTCCTTTTTTTTTCCGAAATGAGAAAAATAAGTTAACATGGCATTGACTAACAGAAACGGAAGAGAAAAGCCACTATACGATACAATACTCATTTTCTAAATTGAAATGGCGTAACGAAAAACCAATGACCTAGTTGCTAAGATGACTACCCACAACTTTTTCCTTCCTTTATGTATGCCGTACAGGATCCAGTGAGAAACACCGTCCACTTCAAAATTCCTCCAGGTCCTAAAGGTCAGGGGCGGGACTAGAATCAGATGGCCTCAGATCAGATATCGAAATGCGGTACTGGAGGAATATCAGTTTAGGAGATCCAAGTGATTTTGGTAGTTCGTTACGTAATGGTCACAATGATCTTTTGATTGTCTTCTGATCATTGTAGTTCAGAATGTATTATGAATACAAAAAGTTACATTGCGTTGTTATGGTAATCAATAAGGTTGATATTAGTTGGTTTTCTACGAGTTTATAGATTTATCAATAGATGGCCATAGTTTCAATGTTATTTGCTAAATCAAAATGAATGAAAGTTTATAAATGTTTTATCAAAGGCAGTTAGAATATGTAAATTAATTTGACAAAGCCAACAAGAATCCATTTTAAATTATGTAAATAAGTATCTGGAAAATAAACGTGTACAAGGGTTCATTGTTATTTAAATTGTAAATATACTGCAGGAGTGTTTGTTGAAGTGAGTTTTCTTCTTGTTATAATGGAATAAGAAATTACGTGTTTTCTCACAAGAGACAATAAAAGATTTTAATCATCGAATTCAATGTTTTAAAGCTCCTATTAGAAGCGCAGTTGGTCTACGGTGGCTGTACAAGCACCTTTAGTCTTTTTGGTCCGTCCTGAACTGACTATTTCGTAAGATTGTGTAGTTTCCACTTTCTTATCGGGCCCAGGAAGACTTGGAGCACTCAGTCTTTTCAGCGGGATGTGAGTCATAATAGTATTCAGCATATATGAGCGTCCATTTAGGTCCTCTCAAACAGATGCAAGAATCCACATCAGAGAGATTACGACAGGAAGTAACTCTAGACCCCTGACTGTGATAGCAGATAAGAGTCGACATTGCTGCAGCCAAGGCATATAGGTTTATACGACGAGGTTAAGTTATTATGGTTACTGGTGACAGTGTTGCCGCGTGGTATTGTTATAAATAAGCTGGGGAAGTGCTGGGTGCCGTTTTTATTTCAGAGAAAGGTGAAACGGATGAAGTCAATAAAGGTATGTAGATGTGTGGAAGTATTATTGTAGCAATTGTTTAACGTGCTTAAGGGTGGAAGATCAATATATTCTCTTAGATGATTTCCTTCCATTGCTCAGTAGTACAAGTCTTCACATTATTCCTGAGTTCTTAAACATCGATGCGCAATGAAGAAAACCACAGTCGAACCTGCAGATCTATGTCTCTGTGCCCATGAGCCACCATTCGAAGGTGTCGGGCGTGCTACAAAGAGAATAGTGGGAATATCCAGCAGGTGAAGGGACATAGGCTATAAATAAAACAACAAAACTGGAAGGAAGAGGTTTATTAGGTCATGGAGATATACTGACTCCAGAACTGCTACCGAAGCAGCTCCAATATCTTTACTACAATTCCTTTTTTTGGCTACAAGAAACCTGTACTGGGCATATACATATTATTGTAATATAACTAAATGTGATTAACCTATAAAATTTTTTAATAACTTTCAAAATACTGGAAAGATTCATAAAAGAATTTAATTTAAAAAAAAAAGATAAAATGAATTTAATGGGCGGTAACAGCACTATGGAAGAATTTAGTAATAACAATAATATAATTTCAGAACCAAAGTAAGGAAGAAAGAATATGAATACGATCATAAATAAAAAAGTTAGCCATTTCAAAATTAAATATGTTTTGCTACTGCCATCTATTGAGCATCAGAAACAACTTTTCGTAAATGAGTATTTCCTTGAGCAGTGATGTATGGCATTTCCACTCACTTGATGTGCACACATAAGAAAATCATTCAACTTCATAAAATAATTAATTAAAAGTTTTAAATAATAAATAAATTTAGTTCATAGGAGACTGTCACAAACTTAGCACTAATTTATCATTTGTTTTCCAAACATTATCATCTTTAATATGAATTGTTAAGCACACTGACGTATGTAAACAGTTGTGTTCGGAGTGTACCTTTAAATTGGTCATATATAGTTCACTGACCAGATTCATGTTATTAGTACCCTTTTGTATTTATTCATATGAATAAACATTTTTACAGTTTTCACATTTAGTTACAACACAGTTGTTGAATTTTCTACTTTTTTTGTTGCTATACAGGTAAGAAAAATTCTATAAAATCACTATATAGTCCTTCTTTCCAGATTTCATAATTTTTCCTGCAGTAGTGTCCTGTTGCACTGGAATGTACGGATTTAGATTGAAAATCTCTAGTCCTTGTAATGGCAGGGTCATATCATCAGAAGAAATAATTTAATGGATCTCTATCATTTAGGAGCTTTATCATTCATGATATTCGTTTCTTGCTTTGTGTGTGATATGGTGGATCTAGGACGCTGATTGTTCAATTGTATGAGTTAAACATTCAGAATTTACAAGCTTGTCTTTAGATTATGAAATGAAGATGGCTGAATTAAATATAGTTTAGTCCACCATCTTATGTGTATCTCTGTACAGTAGTGCATTATTCAGTTCTGTTGTTCTCGTGTGAATTAACGTTGCTCAAGTATTCATATGTTGTCACGGCATTACTTTAGCTTTCGTTCATCATCCAACATAATTCTTATCTTAACACTACTAATAATATATACTGTTGTGAATAATACAAATGTATAATTCTGTTGTGAAATAATTATATTAAAATATCGAGAATTCCTATGTTTAGGGTAACGTACATTGTAAGAACCATTTGTCAGCTTTGCATTTTCTCTTTGTAGGGACCATAGATCAGTTGGTAGAGCGTTGACTTAGTTATCTAAAGGTTCTGGGAACGATCCCTGCGGCCGCCGATCTTGACTAAGGTTTTCCCAGGGCTTTCCCCTCAGTCTCATTAGCCAAATGCCGGGATGGTACATACAAACTGGACTGGCCGACTACACTTGTCTCCCTCCACTATTCCGGTCTGAGATGCCTAAAGGCCATAAATAAATCCCCTTTTTTGTAGGGACGTACGTTATAAACCGAAATGAATTCAATATTCTATCAAGGTCGAATTCTCACGTCAATGAAAGGGATGTCAGTCAAGCCCAGTGGGTGTGGAGAGTTGTATTTGAAACTAGAATGAGCCACTGTCCGTACGTCGCGACCAAATGCGTTGGACCCATTGTGCTTCACGTTATGACTTAGATGGCACGCAGCCTATGAATCTATTGTAGATAATTTAGGCCAAGATTTTTAGATTTCTTTCTGAATTTTATTTTGTAAATGCCGAGATGTTATAAGAAGCGCTGGCCTATTTACGTCAGATTTCGTTTCCCCAAAGTTTGCCTTCAAAACAAGTACAATTCGGAATATCTGGTTACATTAAATAAACAAAAGAAATTTGCGATGTCCCTTTGGAAGTTTATTCTTCTTTTACAATTGGTTCAATCTTTATATTAACTAAATTTGTAAATTGCGGAGTTTTCAGTTTAAGCCCGGACATATGATTTACATATCTGTGGAAATAAAAGACGAGTTCATGAGGTTTAAATTCAATATTTACTGTCTTGTAACTACGAAATCTAACAAAATTGTTTCGCTGTTTTTCGAAACTATGACTTCCACGGGTATGAATTGTCAATAATGTAAAGTGTAAGCGTGAGCGGTTAAATTGAAACGCGGGGAATGTTGTATAAGATGTTCATAGTGCTAATTGCTTATTGGTAACCTAATTCCTGTCATGCAGGAGACCTGAGATCGATTTCCTGTCGTAGCAGCGAACATTTTGGGGTAAATTTTTCAAAGTGGATACTCATTTATAGTAATGTAGTTTTCAATGCATACTCAACGATTTGTGGTAATACACAATGATATATTCATTGAATTATTGTTAGCGCTCTAAAAAAGCTGTTGACATTGATAAAGTGGGCTTTGAACCATTCTATTCAGTGGACTCTACGGAATAGTTTTACGTGTGGCTCACATTGATTCATATTTTCTTGTGAAAATTAATTTTTGTTCGGCGAGAGCATTGTCTACTAATCATGCTTTTCATGTAAGTTCCTTTTTAAAAAACTTTGTCGAATATCTAAGGAAAATGAGAAACACAACTTTTCGCTGTTAGGGGCATTTTCAAGTCTATTATATAGTCAAGAACACTATAATACATACCGAAACATGTTAATAAAATGAAATCGTTGTTTTAGAAAGCTGTCATATTATACTTGCAGAAAGTGAATTGGAGCCTGAAGTCAGCGTGCTGTCCTTTGGAAAAGTTTTATTCGCACTTGGAATAATTGTTGCTGCAGGGTTTATAGCGTTCGTTACCGTGTGTTGGAGAGGTAAGTTGGATAAATGTTTATTAGTTCATTTTCGGTACTGTCTTTGAAGTATACTCTTTTTGGTAAATTTAGATCAATGGAAACCGGATGTTAGATTCAGGAGAAGTTGATGTGTGTATTTTTATCAAGCTTTAACATAGGTACTTAGTCAATATTTTCGGAATCATTTTCGAAATTTGTACTTAGTCAATATTTTTGGAATCATTTTCGAAATTTGTACATGTAGATGTTTTAGGTGATGTATAAACACGTTGAAGGGAGATTAACATCCATTCGTTTCCAATTCGGATTGTTTCTAACTCTTGTGTTTTAAAAAGTTTAATTGATAATAATTAAACTTTGTTTATTTGTGTAGATTTTACATACAACAGTTATGGTATATAATAGAATCAGCATAAGTTAAAGAATTTTCACATTTTCAGATTTGAAGATCACGTTTACCGGACGAAATGGAGAACCACCACCGTATGCTTCAGTCCCAGAGAATGAAGATACTTCCAGAACACAAGGAGTAGCAGGTTGGTATCAGTTCTTTGTTTTTAAATTAAATCAATGTCCTTTCCAAGATTATGAGTGTCTATTTTCAGTAATTTCTCATAACGTTCGTTTACTATTTGAGTCTGTTTCATATTATGATTTCTTAGATGCATTCTGATGTATACTAACTTAATATTAAGTACACATATTATAGTACCAACAATAGCATATACTTATAAAATGCTCGCTAGATGAATAGCGATGTGTACTAGATGAAAGTATAATAGGGCAAGATGGTATGGTATATTCCATAACGATTTTTGATGAAATATATCGTAAAAATGGTACGATTTATCGTAGCGGAAATGTTTCCGTGTTAAGCGGGAATTTGGTTTATTTCCAGTGTACATCCGTAGCAACCACCTAAACCTCACACAGGAGCACATGTACATTGTGAACAGAACAACTCCCAAGTTAACTATTTAACCTTCAGACTTCAGAGCAAAGCCCCAGATTCTTGTCGACATCCTGAGCTGTAACGATATAGTGTCCACACTATTCGGTACCATGCAGTAATTTCGTCAAAATTATTCGATTTTTTTTTTTTATTATTATTGGTCAAGAACTAAACGATACGTTGATAAAAACCAGAGGAGTTCTTTCTTACAATAGTAGCCATATTTTGGTGTATTTAATTTACTTGTACATTTATCCACATGAGGTTAAAGGGGTGACTTCTATGGTCAAGTTGTTCTTGGAAAAGTAATGGGAAGTAAAGCAACCATGTTGCTACCCCGACGTGAGTTAAGCAGTGGACAAAATATTATACGGTACCTTTTCAGTCTTCGAAGACCGCATCGGCTTCGTGTACCTGTCTGCCTTATTCATGAACGAGTTTATGATTTGACTTACGGGATTAATTTCATCAATTCTAGTACGTGATACGCTGCCCAATTAAAGCTATCTCAGTACATTTACTGCACCTCTAGGCAATTTGCGTGCTGGAGAAACTATATTGAAATACTTAATGTGGTCTTCCCCGTATACGTTATGTACTAAAAGTCTTGCTTCCAAGCCTGAAATTTTCCTGTTCGGATTGTCTATCTGCGTAATGTTCTAACTAGGATCCTGCCGTCTTTTCATCTTTATTCTTATCCACTTAATTATCGAATCATCAGTTTGGAATGTTCTTTTAATAAAACAGATCTGTTAAGTTTAAATAAATTGTTACTTATTTCAGCTGTTGTTTGTGTCGTTAATTTTAAGTATGTAATTAAAGATTTTTCACTTTCTTTTTGCAATATGAGTAAATAACTAAGCAACATTACAATATTTAATTTTAGCGGATTCGTTTGGAGATGCTAACGAAACAGATGAAGGGCCTCCACCGTATGATTCAGTTATAGACGATAAAGCCATTTCAACAACACCGGGGTCTGTGCCAGAAGGTAGTTGTAAATTTTAATTTTGTTTTGATAGAATATGTGTTTTTAATAATAATATCCACATATAAAACTAACGAAGCAAAGAAGTTGCAACTGTACATTTACTATGAGATTATTATTATTATTATTATTATTGCATGAAGTGAGAAATTAGTGCTTATTATCTCCTACCTTAACGGTGCCAGAAGTTGTCAGCTCTCACTTGATGTAATGTGGTTCAAACTTTCACTCACGTCAGAACGAGATTTTTAAAGATACGGGTAAGACTTGGACGGCGTATAAGGAATAAGTTAGGATACGTTTTAAAGCTCTACATAATGCTCTCTCCTATCTCTTAGGTTGTAGTTTTCTGACAGGTTTTACTTTGCCCTTGCACAGTTAGAAGCACATTCCTGAATGTGTAAAAGAATTCATATAAGCTACATTCAATAAGCACTTGAATTTAGAACCTGAGCTAGGGTCTGGAATAGTTGGTCTTATCCTGTCCAATATCTTCATGTGCATCTGCATTCATTGTTACATTTTCTTGAAGCTCGAAGTTTCCGCCAGCAGATGGTGTTATTTTTAACATTTCAATGACAAAGTACAGAAATCGTAAGTCGAAGCATATTTTGTAGTGAGATGTCTTTTATTGGTTGATCAGAACAATTACACAGTCTCAGAGTATTTACTCATGCTTCGTTTGTAGTCTTCATTGATTATCAAGATAATTTGGCTTAAATATTAATAGTAGGTAGTTTTCGAGGAAAGACATTTGGATTGTTATCGAGATTTTCAAAAGATAAGTGCGCTCATATTGACAAAAGTTTCGTTGTATGCGTTAAAACATCACTCAGTAAATTCAACCATCTGGTGAAAAATAATACAGTGAAGATCGTATGATCGTCGCAGAAATTGTGTGGAGCTGACTTGCATGTGGATGTACAAAAGTTACTAAATTCTTTGCCAGAATTCAAAGACACTATTGGTACATATGTACTTCTGCATGCATATTATTATTCTTATGCACGTTTGTGTGTGTGATAACTTTTTTTTTTTTTTTTATATATATATAAAGAGACTGTGTAACTTGAATTTTGATCACACAAATCATAACCAAATAAAAATTTACCAAAGAAACACCCAACAGAAGGTCGCTCTTAGGCTGTTCAAACATCTTGTACATACCGGTCACGTACCTGTTTTTGTTTTAATTTATTCGAAAATGACTCGAATCGAAAAAACTACATTTGGAAGCTACTATATCTTATAACAAAACATCTAAATTGAACGCAAACGCAGGTTTAATAAACAAAGATAAGTATAGATGGCAATTCTGATTACGTTCCATTCTCTTCGCTTGATTTCAGATATACCTGCAGTCAAATTCACTGCTTTCTGTCTGACGAAATCGCTTGTGGATCAGATACTAGTGTTTTTGTTAGTTTTTTTTTACCTTAATTTGTTCCATATTCGTGGTTTATCTTCGTTAAGAAAAGAGTGCTTTTGAGTACTTGAAAGCTAGGAAGCTTATAAATCAACCTACGGGGTCATCAAATATAAGCTAGCTAAGAGTGTTACGATAAGATATTTCAACGCAAATTAGCATAATGTTGTGTGAATGTGTGTTTGTTTATCTATCTTAAAATGACTACTGTGCATGAATATGAAAAAAAAAAAAAAAAAAGAGATGCAAATAGTGTAAATCGTAAATGATTTAGCATGCCTTCCGTGGTGTAATTGTTATCCTAAATTGTTATAACTTGGTGCTACGCAAAGCCTCCAATTTAAACAAATTATTATGACATGTTCTTGTAACAGTAATAGTTTCATTTCTGTTTTTAAGTGGTATACCCTTTATTTGAGTAATTTTTCACGTGAGCACTATTTCAACATATATGGTGCGTTTAACTAATCTTCTTTAAGAGTTTAACGAATAGTTAAAGTCTAACAAAGTTTGCTGAAAACACACCAGTTCTTTAACTAACGCCTAATTATCCTTTTAACGACTGTTATTGAAAGCCACCATTACACTGTCTGGCAATCATTACATAACTCTGTTGATCTTTGTTCTGGTCTCTCTTTCCTATTTGCTTTTTGTTACTATATTTCATAATTAAACTGTGTTTATGCACCTGAGGTTTAAACCTGTTGGGATGAAATTGTGATAATTTCCTGTTTCAATTGGAGGATTATCCTAGCGCCAAGTAATTACGGTTATTTTGAATAATAGTCTCCGGCGCATGTAAGTTGTTTTTCTAAGTTTCTAAAAGCGATTTGAAATAAGTATTAAGCATTGATGTTATTTAATTTGAGTTTGTTCCCCTAAAAATGAATCAAGAATTCGAGTTTCCATGTATTGCTAAGAATAATCTACAGGGTAGGGTACGATCAGGTGACGCATTAACCTTTGAACAGCGCCTTTATTAGTATATCTGAGAGGTAGAGCTGCGTAAGCCCAACTTTGGCAGTTTTGTACAGCATTCGAAAGATTTCAAATAATATTTGCTCGATTCTTGTAAACATGTTGTAATGTAAATAAGTAAGTCTATTTATGTAGGTTGTCCATTCAGTTTCTATGTGAAAGGAAGTAGGTTTTGTTTTTCTGTTTTCTTTAAAACAAAGATTTGTGACTTACGCTCTTCTAGCTCTCAGGCACTTCGAATGAATTTTATAATATCCAGTACACATATACCTTGCTCCTTGCAAATACACTTCAATGCATGATATTTTCAATGTGTTCTCCATTGCTGCGTACAACCTCTGCAGGCGAGTAGACATATTTCTGACAACTTTCTGGCACAGCTTTCCTGTGATCTCACCACACAACTACACAATCCGGGCATTCGTTTCCATCACAGTTTGAAGCCATAAGGAAGGGTTTCACATTCAAGTAGCCCTAAAGAAAGAAATCGCAAGGGTTTAAGACTAGGCTTAAAGGTGGCCAAGAGATTGTTTCATATTTTCAGGACGACGAACTGGTGCTGCTCGAGGTCGTTTCCCTTCCAATACACTTGCCAATATTTTTATTCTTCAAATTGTTTGTGTAAACGAAGACTTCTGTTCCTTGCTGGGGCCCACCGCGTCTTGAAGATTGTGTAAATCGTCTTTGCGTCGCCGTAACTTTTTAATGTGGTGTAAAGGGGAACTGTTTTAACGCGCAGCTCTGCAGTTAGATAGATGCCCATGCTCTGCCATGACAAAACACTACATGTAAAACAAACGGAAAACGATCATCGACAATGTATACTATTTGCAATTTCCACGAAACTGAACGTATGCGTGAAATTAAACGAACTTTCTAAATACATTAGACTTTCAGTTCAGTTTTAAAATGTGTCAGGTATTCGTGCCCCACCCTGTATTATGATTTCAAGTGAAATATCTCATCTGGACGTTAATGGTTTAAGCAACACTTTCGTTATCGCAAAGGCGAAATAATAAAGTACAGCCTTGTTAACGTTCATGCAACTGTTATTATTTTTATCAGTTCAATGTGCTTAGTGCTTAGTGCTTTCCTTTGTTAATGCATGATTCTCACGTCGATATGGTTACCACAAACTACATCTAGGCTGAGATACAGTTCTTACAATTTCAACTTAACACGATAACCTAATTTAATCTAATGTAAAACTCACATCAACCACGTACTACCACGACTTACGTGCGAATCATTGCTGTTGCCTGTTTTGAATTTCAGTTGAAAGTTTATTATTATTTGTAGTTTGCTGCTACTTCTCATGTACAGTTCACCAGCTCTGGTCGTTACCATTTTCTCAATACGGAGTAAAGCATAAATTATCGTATGTGTGAAAATGAGAAAATGCTGTATTCCGAAATGTGAGTGCAAAATTTCATCTTTGAAACGCAAAGCTTTATTAATTTCTTACAATCACAAACCTAGCAACCCGCCCCTCTTTTTTTCTTTCAAGTACTACACTTATATTTTAAATAAGGACTTTTTTTTTGCGCTCGGAGGACTAAACCTGTGTAGAAAACTTACATGTTATATTGAAATAACAAATAGTTTAGCACATTTCTGTGTATAAAATTTTTATTTCTATTATATATGTACGTTTTCATACATGTATTTAAAATAAAAATGATTGTCGTAGGTGTGAAATCCAAAAAGTGCTTCGTGAAATCTAATAAATAAATATCATCGCTACTAATATCTCGACTAAGCTACGCATAAGCAGAAATAAACTTTTTAGTAAACTTTATTTTATATGGACCATTTTTGTAACTATGGACTTCGGCCCGTCACGATATGAATGCAGTGAGTTTAAAATCCACAAAAATCCATGCTCCAAGCGGGATTCGAACCCGCAGCCTCATGAACCGCGATCCAGCGCCCTAGCCCACACTGCTACCTAGGTGGACACGCATAAGTAAAGTGTTAATTTAAATTAACATAATTAAATGTTAATTTAATTTAGTGTAATACTAGTGTCTAGTATTTGCCAGTGTGAAACTTCAGTAAATTTGAATCGTCCTTTGTATGCTGCGTGTTTGCTTTCTTGTTATCGAGCTTTCTCTCCAATAAATCTTTCCTCTTCTAGTAAAGTAATTTAACATCACAAATTTAGTGTTAATTTTTCTTTTCAGAAGTTGAAATTGAGGGAAATATTGTTACTCAGGAGGAAAAGCTTGTACAGGCAACACCATATTGCTATTGTGTTTATGCTAGGTGAGTAATTTAGTTGATGTTTGGACAACAGTAATATAATTGAGATAGTAGAGATGTGCATTGTCACATATAATTGATTTACTTACAAAAATTCAACTAAGGTAGCTTCGTAATTGATGGGATTTATTGAATAAGTTTGATCGAAACTGAGAAATACGGGCAAAGAATAATAATTATTATTATTACAGAAATAAAATTCATATTAGTGATTACTTTGTAGTATATTAAAATGTTCCGTCAGTTGATGTTGCTCATTCTTAGTTCTTATAAGGAGTTCTTTCCTGTTACATATTAGAATATATAAAATGTCGAGTATAGAAAGTTCAAAAGTGGTGTGAATTTTCCCTTAAGTAACGAATTAAGATTTGTTCCTTCATTAGATGAACAGATGTATTTGCACTTGAGCAAAATGTTATGAACACAGGATTGAGTACGTAATGACCACTAAATATTAAGCATTGGATAAATGGGGAACTTATTCTTAGTCGGAGAGGTTAATACACTCGCCTTCAGTGCGAGCGGTTCCGGGTTCGATCTTGTTTCAATCTCCTGATTTCGGTGTTGACAGCATCATATGCCAATTAAGGAACTGCTAAAATTAAGAAGTAACGGACTTACGGTCTCGAAAGTCTGTGGAACACTACCCTGATGAAACGTGAATAAAGATAGAACTAGATTATTGCATATTAAAAATATATACACTTCCTATTTACCCCCCCCCCCCAAAAAAAAAGTGAAATTTTAAACATTATTGATATCAGAAAATGTGATTTTTGACTTTAGAGAAAAGGTGATTTAACATCAATATGACCATCAGGCACGAGAATCAACAAGAACCAAATGAGCTATAATATTTGCTTTCACCTTTTGCGGCTTCTGTCGCTACAAAAAAATTTCAGCGTACAGTATCTTAATCATATAGAGACCAAACTAGCGTTTATTAGATTCAGAATTAGTGTATACACTCTGTTAATAATAATAATAATAAAAACTTCGTACTTTAATCGACTCTATCTAATGTGACGCAACAAAAAATTTTTGTGCTACTTTGCAAGTAATGATTTCAGCCTTTCCGAAGATATTTCTTTCGTTCCTAGTTACACGAACTTTCTTGTACTTTAATACGCCCATAATGTAAATTATATGATGCTGTCGTGACAAATAGATCAATATTGTAATGATCCATGTGCCTCAGCAAGAGACGTTCATAACAATAACAAATAGTGATTACGACAAAGCGTAAACAAGTAGTAAAGTGACGTAAACAATAGCAGAAGACAACCGCAGTTTGTCGGAGAAGCCGAAGTTGCAGCTGGCGTCACAGTCAGAGGGAATCGGAGGACCACGCCCTTGAAGACGCCTATAAATATCGCAACAGTACCTTATTTTGTATCACTCGTCGCCTGGGTGGTCGCCTCCTTCCCTTAACCCGTTCACGGCTATCTTGGGTCGGAACATAATCCTGCACACACACACTTAGCTTGGAGTGGTGTGCTTCCTTCCAAAACTCAACACACACATTTAGCTTGGGATGGTGTGCTTCCTAGAATCTAACCTGCTACTGTTTGCTTGGACGGAGCAAATCCCCTGTTTCAATCGAAGCATCCTTCTGCCACACCTTTATCCGATGCTTAAACTCAAACAAAGTACTAAGCTCTGTTATAAGTTATATCTCACATTCTTGTAAATAGTTTTGTACGAGACGATCTTTTCAGTAACCCTGGACTTGTGCACCTTTTGTAATAAACTGGTTATTGGCGTAGAACACCAATCCCGTGTATCAATAGCTCAACCTTAAAGGCACTCTTAAGACTAAACCAAAGGAACATTACGATATGCTTCTGAAGGAGACAATTTGCATTGTTTTAAAAGAAAAAATATACACTTAATGAATGATTGCACCACGATAAAAGTCTGGTCTTAAATAAACATGTCAATACTTGGTGTGTTCCTGGTCACTAAATATACAGGAAAGAACGACCTTTGAAAGTTTTAAAGGAAGATGTAACAAAATTCGATATTAATTGAAAATGTAACTATTATTTAGTTAGATTGTTAGTAAATACATACGAACGGAAAGTCGTATTAGTGAAAAGGTAGTATTAAATCTAAGTGCTTTAGTATATTCTAACTTGATTAGGAACAATTCATTTAAATGTAATATCGGTATGGAGTGTATAAATTGTTATCTAGGTAAATTGAAATCACTTTTCTTTTTCTACCTATGCAGCCCAGTACGCAATGCAGTTGTGACATCTTTTTGGAAATAGTATGTTAACCGGGGTTTACTTGCATAGAAAACCTGTGGGATATGCTCTTCTAGAAAAAAATGTTTCTTACGTGGTATTGATTTGAATTAATGGGTGAATGTTTCCATCTGCATCTAAATATGCATCAATGTGTTAATGATTATATACTCATTTTCAAAAGTTCATATTTCGTATATTTAGAAAGCTTATATGTTTTGTTAATTTCTGCAATTTTTATTCACAAACATTACTGTTTTTAATTTAGAATGCACGAACGTTAATTTCAAATTGCAGTGCTGTTAGGACTAGATGAACAATTGATCTCAAAAAGATTTTTTTTTTTCCTCAGTGATTCAAGTCCAGAACTAGCTGCAGATGATTTGCCCGCATTAGGTAAGATGGTTAATTTACGTTATTATAGTTCTCACTTTCGTATATGCTTACATACACGTATGGAGGGTTCAGAAGTCAATTAGTGTAAATATGGTGAATATCGCTGTTTATTAGTATTGACGGCCAGATAGTTTTTGGAGTGTGGGAGAACATTCCTTCATTCTCTTAGAATAAAACTAAATTAATGTTACTACTTTTTAAAAAAGAATCTTTGTGTAAGGCCAGTATTCAAATTAACACACACACACTCTCACAAAAAAAAAACCACCGTGACCGGGACTGCAACCCGGATCTCCCAGTTCCGGTTGGGTATGCTATCCATTGTTGATTTCAGTATAACTGAATGGTTTACTAATTGGTTTCTGAGTACATGTAGGTTATAGTACTTAAGATATCAAAAGTCTTTGTCAAAATAGTAATGGTCGTCCTCGTCTTCCGTTGTTACGCCTGTTGCCGGAACAGTAAGCAGATCTATGTTCCGGTTTGTTTGTTGTCTTGGTAGGAAATATGTTCTTTATATGATTTGAAATCTAGCACATTTAAGGAAATATAGCTTTACATGCATGACTAAATTAATAATTATTATTATATACAGCCATTAAAGTCCAAAATTTGTCACCCAGGCTGAGAATAAATTAAATAACAAAGATATTTAATACGAATACCCCAGTAAGCCTATACCGAATATACAAAAAATAAAATAAATAAAAAGAATTAAAATTTATTGATTGAAGTTGTCAGTGGGATAATAAAAAGATGGAAAGATTGGGACAGGCGATGCCGAATTCACAAGTTCCCTTGGTTGGTGATTTTGTACGAATTGTTTGCGCTGTATGTAATGCTTTTGAACCACCTAGAATTTAAACAATGAAGAAGAGCTAACAGAGTGCTTAATCTGGTTGTTGAACAACCCAATAAATTACAAGCAGTAGTAGAGTCTGAGAACTGAATAAGGCGACGAGTAGTTTGGCAGAAAATGCAAGCAGAATCCTTAACGGATTGTCTTAGGTTATTTAACCCTCGGCGTGTATGAAGAACATTTCATTGATTCGGAGCTTTACAAATTACATGTTCATAAGGTACGCAACAGTGTTATCTCTGTTCAGCTACAGTTACGACTTGCGTTCTCAAAATTATATAGTGTTTTTATGTAATTCCTATTATTCACCGCGGATTTGCTCATGGCACTGGCAATGTAAAGTTGTTGCACTAGTGGTGATGGTTGTGTGCTCGTCGCTGCTATTATATTGGAGTACCAAAGGAATGTCGATGTAGTAATGGCGATTGCTGCATAACGATGGTCGGACACAGGGACGTGATAATACGGGAGACTCCACATTGCAGAGCGTGGGTCCAGATGAATAGGTGAAAAGTGAGTTAATGAGAAGCATTACAAGAGAATTTGTTTCAAAGTTTTTTGTTATATATATATATATAAAAAATAAGAGGGATAATTTGTAAGCCTAGACGGAAATTCTTAAGCAGTCTGCAGAGAATATCCGTTTTAGAAATTAGCTTTGCACAGTTTGTTGAGAATTGTTCATTGTTCGAGGTGTCAATATTGATGTGTGGTTTTAACATGCAGCAAGAAACTGCATGTGGGAGATTCTGTTAGAAGAAAGCATGAAATGTATATATTATTATATTGTAGTAGCATGTCGTGCATATAATGCATATACGGGAAATATATTAGTGAGGATGCTAAATGGACATTTCCTACAAACACTAAGTGAGACGAAGAGTTCGAAGTGGTGTGATATTCCTCTGTAGTCATTTTGATGTCTGTGTAATTTGATTTATTTACATTGTGTGCCCGAAAATCTTCTGCGTTGTCTAGTTTAATTCTACTTCTGTGACTAACAGGCATGAGTAATAACTAAGTGGAAGGCTCTGCATTACTGACGATGATATCGCAAACTTGACAAATCTCGTCTTTGCTTTGTTTCTTTCCCTGACCCTACTTATTTTGGACAGTTTGTACTGCAGAATGCTCCTTTTCCAAGCTGAGACTTATTAAGAACTACCTTGGAAACATGTGACAAGATAGACTTGACTCATCCCCCTCCGCAAATATAGGTACAATACGCTACTGGACGGACAGTGATGTAAAAGAATCAGATTGGTTTATTCTCGTATCTCTTTCTGCCCTTTCCCATTTTGTAGTGTTAAATACAGTTTGAAAAATACTTTGTTAGTACGCGTCTGTTTCACATCCGAATTTTCATTCTTTTTCATCGTGTTTATATTAAACCTTTTTGCCTTTTTTCTTATTTATCTTGACTTTGTGTAAAAAGGAACTACAAACTCCTTGGAACCAAAAATCCGCTTAATGGACACCCGTTTTTTCTTTCCTTAAACGTGTTTTCATCTTTCACCTTTAATATAATGTTCTTAATTGGCTGTAACGATCTCAAAATTTGGATCACTTAATTTATTTATCCCGTTCGATTTCGACCTGGGACGTACGCCAGTGCAGCATATAGATAGAAAGTAAAATAATTAGAGGAAGTAATAAGAAAGAAGATCCATAAATGCCTTAATGCATAAATTTCTCTACAAGTGGACATTGTGGTATGTTTCCATGTTTTGTATCGTAAATACGGCACGAAGTAACATTTTTATTCTTATCGTAGATAACAACCATGCAGAGCCCGATGAAGAAATAGAAGAAGGTAGGCGAGAGGACAACGAAGACTTTGATGGTATTCATGATGAAGACACAATGCCAAGTAACTGGATACCAGGGTAAGATACTTTCCCTTTTTTAATCCAGTTATTATTATTATTGGAATTATAATTCAAGTGCTAACGAGTTGAGAGTTCCCAAGTACAGCGCCTATAGTTTTTGTTGGGCACCAAACAACTGCATTAAATGCATCCCACCAGGTTTTAACCCGTGGCCTCGTTCACAGTTTTCCAACTTTCTTTTCCATGTACGTAAAACATGATAAAGCTAGTGCGTTATAGGTGGATGGATTGCAGTTTGCTAGTGTGGTTAATAAAAGAAGTCAATAGGTATTACACTTAGGGACTCTAACTCGGATCTTGTAATGGCCCACACACAATCTTGCAAGAAATATTTGTTTGATTGATGTAATACGTCATCATTGTTGAGAAAGGTAACTTACTCATAGTTTATAAAAGTTATGACGTCATTGTAACGAACAACTTAATATATTTCTAAGAGTTTCGCAGTAGCTCAACAGATGGCAGCACCATTGTTGTATTAGTTTAAATGGCTAATTATTTTTTTTTTAAAATAGAGAATTAAGATCTTTCTTCCTTCTAAAGTGTTGTGATAATAATTAAGTAGATCTCATGATTCAAGCATTTAAACATTGTCAGAACTAAAAATGAAGTTAAAATATGCAAATAGTTAATTAACGTAAGTACGTATATAGGCAGTAAGCGTTCTTGTGAGCTAAAGAGAAATATATTTTGAAAACATCTTATGATTAATAAACCTCTGAATTTGAATATCATCTTTTTCTTAACTGCAAACAGTTTGCACTGTATTGGGCTTATAGCTCTTTTTTAGTGTAAACTTAACTACTTCGTATTTCTTCTAATTCCTGTTAGTAGTTTTACGAAAGTTGGCAATAGCCCTAGCATTATTCATGAAAAGGGGCATGTCAACTTCTCTACGGGAGTAATTCAGGATAGGTATTATCGTTCGCTGCTTTCGTCATCGTATCTGGAGGATTCAAGGAACTAGAAATTCGACCCTGGGATAGATTTGATGCAAAGGCGCAAAAGAGTAATAAGAGATTTACTGCATTGGGAGAGTCTCTACTTGAAGTAATAATCATTCTGAACATTGTTATCGTCCAGGAAGAGACACCACAACAATCTCCCAGTTGGATATTCTGTCCATTATACCACAACGGCACAGTCCATTTCTTTGTTCATATAGAATGTTCCTCTCGTATCGACACTCTCCCAGCTCCTTGTTGCTGGTTACGAGACCTAGATACTGCACGCCAGGCGGAGATATTAGTTTAGGAAACTTCTTCAAATGTGCAGTGCGAATAAATGTTATTACCCTTTTCACAAATAATCTTGTGCATGGTAAATGTTGCGATTAACACAGATGGGCAGCACGCTCAATCGATATCTGGGATATCCGGGTTTTGGTTCCGGTCAAGGTGGCTGTCAAGTTTTCTCAGTTTTATTACGCTTGGGTTTCCTTTATCTGGCCTAATGGACTTAAGATTTCAGCTTCTTAAATAACGAAACGAGACAAAGAGAAAGAACATTTGATTGATATAAAACACGTTGAGTCGAAACTAATGACACATATGAAATCGAAAGTAATGTCATAATTCTCCAAGTACTTGGTGGAAACACACCACGCCATTAAGAATACGAAAGTAATGTACTGTGTAGATTTAAAACAGAAATTAGTAACAAGTTTCTGTATAATAAAGAAAAAACCGAAATTAAACCCAGACTTCGGCAATATACCCAAAAGAATAACTTTCGGTATTTCAGGAAGTAGGTAAAAAAAAAGTTACTGTCTTCGGAACAAGCTATTATTGAGCTTGCGCTTTCTCTTGATTTGTGTGGCTTCTGAGAACTAGGTAGAGCTGGAAACAGTACTCGCTTGTCTGCACATTGAAATAAAATATACACATCTTTTACACTTTTCATGTACTTACCAAGTTTCCCTACCTGGAAACGGATTGACATGCAAAATTTCAACATTTACGTACTATTAAAGGGAGCTAATTGTCTGGATAAATGGATAAGAAACAACCCACATTTTACTGTTTAATGAATATAAGAATATGAGGATATTCTAGCGAACGATCTTTTCTACTTCAAAACGTGTTTTGAGTGAATGAGCTTCTGATATGAAACACATTTAAACACATCAGTACAACCCTTTTATCTGCACATACCTTGCACATTTGTAGTATGAAGTCTCTGGTAGAAAACCATGTCAGTCACTTTGCATTGAATAAATGTCGGGATGCTTACTTAACAAAAGTCTGTCATTTCCATCTTCTGTTCCCATGCAAAGGCTCTATTAGTTGTCACTTAACTTTGAGTATATTCTCTTCTTTTCCTTACTTTTCGATGTATAGAACGACTAAAGTTAGAGTTCGTAGCTAATAACATTAGACACTAATTAACTGTTAAGTTGTATTGCGTATAAAGTCACTGGTTTTTAACGAAGTTATTAAAGTACACTTTTGTAAACGAAACTAATATATAAGCACTTGTTACTTTAACGAAATCGCAGTGGTAACACGTCTCGAGTCAATGTTCAGATTGGTTTTATCATCTTCGAATTTGGGATGTCGCGTGCTTTTCCTCATGGATTACACGTGACATGGTTGTTATGAATTTGGGAAACGAAATTAAGAAAGATATCATAAGGGAAGGAGGAAGAAATGGGAATTAACTTTGCATCGTTCTCTTCTGGTTGTCACGTTTCTGAATTTTGAGCATAGTTTTCAACACTTGTTTTGTCACCAAACGTCCATGGAGACACGTCTCTGAGACACTTCACTTGGGATAACACCTATTAGTCATTGCTTAATGATTTCTTGTTACGAAACAATTAGAATAATTGTCATCAATTTTTCATGTGGAGAGAGACAGACAAGTCTTTGTTTTTTCGTTTAATGGGTGATCGTGACCAACAGGTGAGATGAGTTCATTTCTGCTTTGGGAATAATTGTTAGAATAATCTCGTTAATTTCACATATGATGACGTTAGAGATCCTGTTTCCTACTAGTCTTGTGCACGTGTTACTTTGGTGTTTTTAGATTACTGTAATATTCCATGCATTGCTTAAGAAAACTATTGTCTTCGAGATGAGTTTCATTGTCTTGTTATTAAATAAAAATACTTTAACACTGTTTCTATTTTCTGTGCAGAATGGGCTCTAATTTACATTTAAATGATTTACAAATTACCTGGTTTGATACTTGTTGCTCATAACACTCGTCACTATAGTAACAGAAAGAAGGAAAGGAATAATAAACAAAATAAAATATGTGATTAATGAAATTCATGTCAATGTCTCATGTGCTAAACTGAAATTATTTTTAAAATTGTGAGTCGAAAAATGTTTTAAATACGTAATCCGAATGTAAAAGAAGTTTATAAAAAGTATCAATGGTTTATCGAAACTTCCTGTAATACAATTACGAAATAAAGAGAATAATCGCTACAAGTAAGTGTTTAAACACTGTTCTCAATATTTTTATACTTTTTTTTAAAATGTATTTTGGTCATTTTTAATGATGATCGCTTTATAATCAGAAATGTTGATAAATACCAGTGACAGGTTTATGGGAATGCTACGTGTTGTGAAGGAAATACCATTTTGTTTGAAAAAAAAGTAAAATAATTTCCTCCATTTCGATGTCAGAAATTAACTTAACGTTCGCTCAATGGAATTCCTTGCAGTAATATTTTCGTCACATTTTCTCATAACAACAAGAACCTTTATATTATTACAAGTTAAGCATAGAATGAATTCAGTAGGAAAAAAGATAGTGAAAATTTGGATTTGTTGAAGGTACATTATTACGATTTTCATTGCTATTTTCCTATCGTTATTAACATTAATTCTGCACGTCCAGTGTGTAAGCTGACTGCATTTGCCCCGTTTCCTGTTTGCAGTCTTCTTATGTCCGTGAATAGTTTGCAGGATTCGCTTTGTGGATTTATTAATACTTATGTATCATGCGAATCACGGATGCAACTGTTGAATTATATATCTTCATTGTGGCAGTCTCATCCAGACTTAAGACAAACAATGTAACTCGTTCCTTTCATCACCGAAACAAACGCAACGAGTGCATACTTTCGTCCAAATGATTTAAGGATACTCAAATACGTATTTTTACGATTTTCCACAGCATGTAGTCAGTTCTTACTATCTTCAAATTCCTTGGACAGTTCATTTTTTCATTTATTTAATGGTTTTTATGCTTCTCAGGCTTACGCCGAGATGTTGCCTAATGTGACTGAGGAAAAACCTGACGGGATGGACGGCCGCTCGGTTTCGACAGTTTAACGAACATTTCAAGACTATTTTAATGTATACAGAGAGAAGGCTCTGGGCGAGGGTTGTTTGTTGATAAAATTAATTTTCTAGTTTTTGGCTTTGACAAAGACCTGGCTGCAAGTGATATGCCATTCCTATTACTCAGTTATTTGCATGGCGATAGGAGAAAAAATATAAGTATGCAACTGTATTTTGCATGTTTTTCTGTTTTGTTTTCGCGATTAATTACGGTGTAGTTCGACCGATATACGAATTATTAAGTACGCCAATTGCATATTATAAGAACTAGAATTTTATTTCTTGGTGATTTTAATTTTCGGTATTTTTAATAACTTTTTAAGCTTTTAATTCATGTGTAGTTTTATCCGAAATTTTAATTTTGATGGTTCTTTTCATAGTGACTCTGAGGAAACAAACACAGTAGACGACGACGATGGCGAAGCTTCCACAAGCAACGTGTGTAGTAACGAAGAAAATAACCTCGCATCTCCATCATCAACGTCAAGTGCTTCATCGCATGATATGGACAACAACTCAGAGGAACAGGCTAGCAATATCAGTGTGGGAAGAGAGGGCATTTTAACTTTGAATCATTGTTCTCTCGAGAGCATTCGTCGTGATATTTCCTCAGTTTCACGAGGATCTGATGCAGATTCTGAGGAACATCGTCCTAAAAGAAGGCGACTGATTTCCAGTGATCCCGAATTACCTGATTTCCGGGCTACTCATAGCTCAAACACAGACTCTGGACCATCAAACAGTGGAGATGAGGGTAATGGACATTTCGAGAATACTTTTCGCGAGAGGAGTGATCGCGTTCTACGTGTAAATTTTTCTCTTTCTATGACTGTAAATATGTGATTATAGAATTTTGATGTAATTTTGCAGTTACGTTGTAAATATTCAATTTTTAAGAAAAATACTCGATAGATTTTTTTCTCCTGTATATAGTAGACCCGTATGTATGTTTTTTATTGATTCATTCCATGTTATTCATTTCATTCAAAGTAATAATCATTGCCAGAACCAGTGACGTGGACCAGACCAAATCCAGATCGTTGAATACGTGTCAATCCTTTCCTACCTGAGAGTGTAAACCTACAAGTTGAAATTAAGTACTACGTTGTAATCCCGTTAGTAATCTTGTTCGCATGGTACAATATTCACTTGTAAAATCATAAAGACATGAAGTGCTAATCTCTTGGATTCATGCTTTTGCGTGGAGTATTTTTTTCTCCCTGTGTTTATATTTGCTCGTATTTGATACGTTAGCATTCTTGATACTTTCCTTTCGTTTTGGACCTTATTTAGTTAGTTCATTTTTTCTTACTGCTGTAGTAGAGCGTTGATTTTCGTATATTATTTGTTAGTCTATCTAGTGTTTCTTTTATGTATTTATAGAGTATACTTGCATTACAAATTGGTCTTGGCCTTATCCAGTAGCTTTTATTTATTGATGTGTATGTTTATCGTGTAATTTAAAACAATTCTGCGACTTAAGTTATAATTAAAGAGAGAGCATGGACGTAATATAATTGATGACTAATGTCTAGCTGTTTAACTGCCATTGGTCAGTTGCAACCGATGTATATTGTGTGTGTATGCAAGCATAATTTTTAAAGTATTCTAAAGTCTTTGTTGAGTGATAAATGTGATTGCCATTTAGATTTTATAATTTGAGGTAGCTTCTCTTTCGTAAACACGCATGAGGAAAGAGATACCCCAGCTACTGCAATGTACTATCTACAGTAATTTAGTTGATTTGTGACTCGCTTGATATTCCATTCATGACACCATTTATGGTATCAGATCATCTGTATACTACATATATATATATTTTTTTTTTTTTTTTTTTTTTTTTTTTTTTTTTTTTTTTTTTTTTTCATTGTATCAGTAGTTTAAATATTTGCTTGTGTGTGCAATAACAAAGAGAAGTTTTCCCATGAATAGAGTTGTGATTATGTTGCTAATCTTACATTTAAGAGAATATATTTTATACTTTTGAAAACAAATCGAAAATTTCTAATGAAAGTGAAATTAAAATTGTTTTTTCTGTGTGAAGAGTCTTGAAATACATTTCTATTACCAGTGATATTTAATGATACGGCTCGTCTAGCATCAGAAATGGCATCAACAGTTATTGTTTTATGTTAACTAATATTTGATAATTATTGTCCCCCCACCCCACCCCTTCTCTTCCGTTTTAGCAGACTTAAATCTTCTACCGGATATCCAATTTCTGTTATGTTTTCTGCAAAATCTAAACTTTGGGTAGGATCGTGCTTTTGCGTGATTCCTGTAACCTCACTTGACTGCTGACTTCCTTGTCAGTAAGCTTGAAAAGACTTGACTATGGTAATTTATTTCGAAAACTTTTTTAGCGCGAATTATAGCCACGCCTTAATTCCATTTGATAGCATTCCCGCAATTCTGTAGGTGTTTTCTCAAGGTGGACGAGCACAATATTTAGTAATCTCTGCATAAGCTGCAGTATATAGTTACACTCTGTACTCAAGATCTTTAATATGTAAATGTAACTTATGTCTTACTTGAAGATTATAGAGATGAATGACTGAAGAACAAGATGTCTTAGATATTTTCTTCATATGTACATATTTGAATTTTAGACTGAACTATAAATATATATATAAAGACTGATATGTATGCAATATGCATACTGTTGTAAATGTACGAGGGTGAAAGATACTTACATAATATTGTTAGAGAAGTGAACACAAATACGGACAGAACATGAAGAAATGGCCTATGATGCAGTAGCAACGAGAGGAATACCTCAGAAGCAGATTGATTGGGTTGGGGTTGAGGGAAAGGGTCTTCGGTGGAGCTGTTTTGTAACTTAACAAGAATGTCAATTTTAATCGAGTATATTAAAATGTGAATAGGTTAACATGATTTTCCAGCAATGAATTATGTATAGAAATGGAGTTTGAGGGAGCTTCGAACACTGCTGAGAAAGGCGCCATGATGTAATAAATGTAAAGAAAGCGATTTAAAGTGTGCTGATGTATTTCAAAAAGGTTTTATCATAGGAGTCTATTTAGATTCTCAACATAACGCATAAAAGTGTTTAATATAACGGGAAAAGGATTTTAGAAGCAAGGCATATGAATAGTAGTTTGCTAAACTCGTTCCTCTATTCCAGCTACGTTGAAAAAAAAAAATGTTTCCTTCCTTTATATTGAGTATTGTAAGTGTCTTTGTGATAGTAATTGTACTTTTTATTGTAATATATTTATCCCATGTTTTATTATATACATTGTTGCCATAATATATACCTTTTATCGATAACTTGACGTTATTATTCACCTTTCTCTTGTATCAGGATTATAGAATGCAATTGATGTATATAAGAACCTGTTCAATAATTCTTATACGCTGTCTTCTAGTTTAAAGAGAGAAAACTGATTATTAAGATAACGTAATTGAAATTGCAGTAAAATAAAATTAATCAGTGTGAGTGAACCCATTCGTTAAGAAAGGCTAATATTAACGAATGCTAACTAAACTATAAAAAAGTGTGTTGTTGTCCTGGTTTCATTCAGTCATAATGGTCATGTATTAAAATAACTGCCCAGCAGTCTTACGATACATTTAGTAAATAAGTGTTGCTGTGCTATTTAGGACTTCGCCAGACGATCGAGATATATTTTTAATGTGTTACACGTTTCCTCTTTTTAAAAAAAATACGAATAATTACTAACAGTATGTTGATAGATTTTTACCACTGTTACCAAGAAATATATCCGACGTTTCGAAAACTAACTCCTTCTCCAGGGAATGAAATAATATAGCATAGTTTCCTTTAAAATAAGACAAAACTGCAGAGTCGATTGAACGGGCGCAAGTAATCCGCTAACTATTTAAGTAAACACTGTTTGCATAATTAAATGTAACTGTAATCCTCCAAATACAAATAATTAAAATAAACAATTCGTACCTTAAAAATGGATCTTATGTATGGAAAATGTTTACGCGATGGGACTAGTCATATCTGTTGTTCTGTGTAATTTGGGACGTTATTTTTAAACTTGCTAAAAATTATCGGGCATGATTTTCTTTTTAATTTGAATAAGTTTCAGAAATAAATATTTGAACGTGTTTTTGCTGAGTTGCAGCAATTTCCACATCACTGACAAATATTTTACTTGCAAATTGAGTTTTTCTGAGGCCCACCGCGGAAAATGGAGAGTTCGATTATACTTCGAGTAAGATTGAATTTTGAATTTATTTTAAGGCCTTTAGGCAACTACGGCCCAGGCCGTATGGATGCTGATGGGATGAATTGCTGGAATAAAGAAAGTGTGACGAAACGGGAGCACCCTGAGAAAACCCACGCACATGTTGTTTGTCCACCACAAGCCCACGTGGTATGATCGAGTAAGATTGAATATTGTAATGTCCAAAGTAGACAGAAACATAATGCGTATACAATTAAAATCATATTTTTATCATTGTAGACCCGATCCAAGCTTAGACACAAATGCCACTCTCTCTCTGGCTAACAGTGTTTTAGTGACCGTCAATATTGGGATAACTTTGAGTAAAACAACAGACAGCAATGTTTTAATCTTTAAATTTTAAAGTTATTTAAAAATTGAACCATCACCTCTGTAGTCAAATCATTAAACCAATATTGGATTTTGCTTCTAAGCTAGGTTCTATACTTCTGCGCAACGAAAACAAAAGGCAATAATCAACTTCCAAATACCATTTAAAATATATCCTTCACCTATTCAAATCTTTAACTCTTGACTCTGTTCAAGGCCATGTTGAGATTCACTTTTAAGTTCTATGACATAAACGTAATGCGTCTTAAGAAATCTCATGTTAGTTCAAAAGCAAAAGTAACCTCAATATTCATCAGGTAGAACTGCACTGAAGTATTAATATGGTTAGAAGTTCATTGAATCATTTAGCACATACAGGCGATTCTTCCACTTCCAGAAATTAATTATATTCTAAATCTCATCTGATAATCAATAACCAATAATTGAAGTATTATTCAGCACAGTCTAGCAAACTTACTAAAACAACACATTCGTGTATCGCACTGGATGTAAATTGCTTCATTCAAGATAAATACTTTGGTTCAAGAGTTAGGTTAGTTTATATTTAATTAGATTAGTTCATAATTTTTGTTAGGTCATACGCACAGGTAAAGGAAACTGAAAAACACGAACATCTGACATACAGAATCACCAACTCGAGTCAACCATGCCACCTCTACAGTCAACTGAATAGATTAATTAGAAGCGAAATATCTCTCTGAGAAGTTGTAACATTACGCGGTAAATATTAAACTCGAAAGTTTATCAAAGTCAAAGTTATTTTAAAGTTTGAAAAAACTATTACCTAATTATAATAATCACATAAGGATTTAAGTAAAATTACAGTATCCAACTGTTTATCTAACAAGTTTATTATGGAACATAATTCCCCGAGAAAAGTTTACAATAGCAATAATTTAGCTGCTTACAATTTTTTTGAAAAAATTACCCAACTTCTGGGGTAGAACACATGTGAATTCATTTAGCCTACGAACCTTTTCATAATTAACAAAATAAGCCTAAACCAAAAATTTCAATATTCGCTTCTTTAAACATGCTTTAGGCTTCAGTTATTATGGTGTTCACAATCACAAAAAGTCAATTGCAATGGCTCATTAAAAATACAATTTCAAATTTTATCTTTTGATATTAAAAATTAATCACAACAGCTCTTAGCTGCTGAAAGAGGAAAAACTGTTCGTTTCTTTTTTATCTTATTTATTTTCTTTTTCTATGAAACATTTAGCGAACAAAAGGAAACGTTTTAGTTTGAGTAAATAGTCTCATTTTAAATACAAACAAATACAAAAATATTGTAATGATTTTTGTGGATAAATATTTTCTTAATAATTAACAAGAAACTAAATTTAGCATTAAAAATAAATATTAATCAATATTAAAACAAGAACCAACAAATTAACCAGGCACTTATTCTACTTTGTAGCAAATTACTACAACAGAGTTGAAGTAATGACGTTGCTACAAAATGTTCATAGTAAAATGAGAAATGCTAAGGCAGTAACTGTTGATTGTTACACTAATCAAATTAATAAAATATACATTAACTATTTTTGCGTAAGGGGCGCTCATTGATGAATATGTGTACTGACAGGGAATCTCTTGTTCACTAATGCGTCTACAAATCTAACGTTTCAACGAACACAATTTTGTCTTGGGCACAGAAAAAACAAAACACCGAAAGTAGAAAAACTTGAAATCTAAAAGAAACGTCATGTACTTACAAGACTGACTTTACTGAGACTTTTTACAGAGTGGTGGCTGTCATTGAAAAATGTTTTGGAAATAAACCTGTGTGCAAAGTGAGCGAGTAATATTTAAATTGATATATGAGTAGATATTGGAAAACATAAAACGGAAGTTATGTAATTTATCAAATGAATTTTCGAAAAAAGTATGTCTTCCAGTCCCGTCCCGTCCCTCGGGTCTTTCAAATCATCTGGACGTGTATTTCGAAAATGTAGTTGTTTTCGATATCAGAATGGACTCTGGCAACACTTGGAGGTTGTGTTTTCCCTCTTGTTTAGCTCACTATGCCATTTTCTACGAGAAGGAACTAGAATATGTTAAAAAATCTCTAGAAAAAAGTTGACAATTTCATTGGACCCAGCAACCCTGAAATTTAAAGTGCAAGTTTGAATGCCAGTCGTTAATTACAAGGAGATAGTGAAAGGAGGGAGAACTGATTTTCTATTTTTCCCAAGGTTCCTGCGTGCAGTGAAGCTGAAATATTTCTGGACATTTTCTACATGGCTCTCTTTTGTTGAAAATGGCATAGTGAGGTAGACAGAAGTAAAACACAACCCCCAATGATTAGTCTACACCAAAAGTGTTGCCAGAGTCCATTTTAGTATTGAAAAAAATCGACACTTTCGTAATACTCCTGTATGAAGCTTGTAAGCTTTCAGATTGGAAGGTTCTTTTTTTATCTTCGATGTGCAGACTGCGTAATAGCACCCTCCAAACAGTTACATAAATAGGTTTTGTGCGGAAATATAGTTTTTTTTTTAACTGTGCCATGGAAACTTTCAAATACTTGTAAAGAACTAAACCAATTGGAGAACTCGTGGCCCGACTAAAATAGAAACAGGGGAATTCATTTTTTATGTTATGTGAGTACATATAAAACAGTGACGATTGTCAGTACACTCTGAATGAATTAAAAAGATATGAAACGCGTATCTGGTCAAGAGGATGGCTGTCATATACAGACAAACATCTTTAAGAACATTTTAAGGATCGGATAATTGTTTCAAATGTTTCTGGAAGCAAAAATGTACTCTGCTTATCGGGCACGGCTCATAAAATTATGTATCAGTGATATAACGACAGGTAAAACTGACCCTCCTACTGGACGGTTAAGGATAGTATTAGAAGCAGCCGACATCATACGAGAAGACAAACAGAGGATGGCTTATGACTGAAGTACATATCCAGATTTCATTGATAGCAAGTCTGACGGGCAAAACCTCATTTTAGGTCTTTATGGAAAGTGTAACGGCAAAGAAGAATGTTTCTGAATCATAGAAAGTTAACACGAAGTCCATTGTGATAAACCATAGCAGCTGTAAGACCAAGAATATTCCTGTCACCCATGCAAACAAGTCTAATATAAAACCTTCACCGATTAAATAGATCAAAATATCTATTACCGTCCATTGGAGTCTGCGCATCATACCATGAAACTTGTTTAGATGACCTCTCTCATCAATGCAGAACTATCAAATATTAATAGTGAAAGGTTTCATCAGCATGTGTTTGACAACACACATGTAAACCGCCCACTGCATAATTTAAATACGTTCCATGTTATGGAAGGAATCCAATGTGTTACACTTAGTACCAGTATTAATACTGAGGTAAAGGTTCGACGAATTCAGAGTGGTTCTTTCAATCTTGAAGGTATCCGTCTGTGTTAGTACCCAAAGAAAAGTGGCCTTAATAACGTGCTTGAGGATTTCAATGAACTAAAAAGCTGTCGATACTCTCAAGAAGTAACTCACTATATAAATACCCCTTTAATTTGATGCGGATTGTTGGATTAAACAAGCAATCTGAATGGAATTGCTTTATGAACAATATTATTAGTAACTATGAACAGAGAATCGATGTACATAATACCAGTACAATTTATAAATTTGCATCCTAGTACTATTTACATGCCATGATGTTTGACAGCAGATCAAAGTAGAAAACTCAGCCAGTCATCATCACATTTGATCCACTTATGTTGAATTGCATTGGATTTAATTATGGCCTTTAGGCATCTATGGCTCCGACCGGCATAGGATAGGAGAAAGGATGTGCACTGTGAACCCGAATAGTTCTTTCTCTTTGCAACTATTCATGTAGTCCATCGTTTCATTTAAATTAACCCCAATAATGTCCGTAATTCTCTTTTAACGATTACATACCTACCTACTTTCTTTCAAGAAATAAGTTTAATGCATTAATTCCGCTACGTAAATTTCCACAAGATCCTCACAAAGTCTCTTTAAAATGATAACCGATTACTACGCTCTGACAAAAAATAATAAATGCAACCTAAAACGTTCAATTGAAAATACCACAACTTCAAAGGTAACTTATAATAAAAACTAAAATTACCAACTAAATTTATTTTCCAACTAATAGAAATATGACTAACCTTATCGTAATAAATTCTATGCGATTCTATTTGCTCTAGCTTACAATTGAAGTACCTACTTTCTTTATCTTTTTTCACTACCCACATAGCAATTTTGACCTTACTCAACCTTGTTCCAAGCTGGCATGCTATCTGGGTACGTGATATATCACATGAAAATGCCGTCAAAATACACTACCAATTCATCACCTATTTTTCCTGCCACTACATGACAGATTGTCATAATCGTCAACAGCCTAATGTGGATAGGGCACACGTAGAAGGAAAATTGCTGTTGCGCGTCATATCTACCTCACTAGCTAACACAGTAGTTGTTCAACGATATTGATATATATTCACTTTAAAGCTTATGAAACAGACAACTTTTATTTCGAACAGGTTTCTGATATTGTGAGTTTGAAACAAACTACACCGTAAATAATGCAAAGTGTAAAGTATCGTTACTTTTCGCTTTTGATCTGAATTAGAGCAAAACTACTAGAGATAGCGCACTACGTATGACAAACATTTTTGTAGTCTGTTATCTACGAATTACAACAAAAAAGAATAATGTCGTTATGTCTGTTGGTTACGGAGACATAATACAATTTCTGAAAGTCTGTAACATTTGTAGTTGCGGGGGGACTGGGGGAAGCAAGAGGGGAGGATCGGGGACATTTCAGAAAATATTGTGGTCTAACGCTTCTGAAAATATCAGCTTTTTACTAATTCGTTTCGGCACAAAACCTTTATTGACAGGACTATTGTCTAATATGGATAGGGTACACATAGAAGGTAAAGTATTGTTCGCGGCTGTTGCGCGTCATTGCTACCTCACTAGCTAACACAGTAGTTGTTCAACCATATTAATATGTAAGGGAGACCGGAGTTGGTTGTTAAATTTTCAGTTGATCAGTTATATCTTCGTAAATTTTGTGGATGTAGAAATCGTTTTTACATGCGTGTTTACTCTGTGCTTGCCTCTATCTAACAGCAAAGAAGTTGTTCCCTATCTTAAAAGAAGAAGAAGGTAGTTTAAATAGTTTCAAGACATGCAAAGTGTAACAACTTACCCCGACGCGGGGCTGGTTGTTACATGCGCGGGGCAGGTTGTTACACCCATTACACAAAAGTGTTTATTAAATCAATGTCAACAAATGTTACTGAAAAGAAGTTTTAATTTGTTCTTAAATTTACGACAGGCTACAAATAGCAAATGTTATAAAAATTAAGCTTAAATGAAGAATTGTAAAAGTGTAAATGATTCCAAAAACTTTGAGAAGAAAATTTAAAAACTGAACACTCATAAACATTTATAATGGAAACATTTGTATTTCTAACAGGCTGCTTCATTAGGTTGTCAATAGGATTTTAGAAGTAATTCACATCCAGCATGCTTACTATTGTTATTTTTAAGAACTCGATTCACCACTCGTGCAATTTAGACAAACCCAAGAAATTCGAGAATCAACACATTTCTCGTAAACCCATCTCATGCACTTTTCCTTTGGCAGGGAGTTCTTCCATATGTCACAACACATGATACAGAATGTATCCTCTTCATTGGATGAAGAGGATTCATCTTTCCTTTTGCTTTTACGACTGCAGCGCCCCTTCTTCGGAAATAGCTTTTTCTTTGTTGTTGGATGGGTCTTCGAAAGAAGCTTCTTCTTTGTTCTATCTTCTTGCTCCAGGTTCAACTCATTTCTATTTGGCGTGCCTGTCAGGCTTGATGATGAGCGACCGTGTCCCAAGGGCAAGCAGGGCTTGGTGACTTCTATGTAGTTCCGTAATAGGGTGATTTTATACTTTCAGGAGAGTATGGTACACTGGTTCATCTTTTTCTATTTACAAGCAGTTTTTCTGAAGCGCTTTTCTTTATTGGTGTATTATTATTCCTTGCTTGTTAAATATTTTTGCACGTTTGTTACAGTATAACTCAAGGACAGGAACACGTAGGTCCACTCGGACATACAGACAACCGGACACATCGATGTTCAAATAATATAAAGTAAATTAAAAATTAGCTTAGTCACTGCAGGAAAACACACTGAGGCATGCAACGAAAGGGAGGAAGACATACGTGAAATCTGCTGTTTCACACTGCCTGTCACCAAGAAGGGGAGTGGGGTGGATGTTGCAAACACAAAACTGACGTGCAGAGGGTAAGGACAAAACTCTATAACTCCAAATGGATTATGAAACTAGCCACGTTGTGTTTCAGTTATACCATAACAAACGTTCAAAAATATTTAACCAGCAAGGAATACGTCAGTAAAAAAAGCGCTATCAGAGCAACACTCACGTTACTAGAAAAACTGCTTGTGAATAGATAAAGATGAGCCAGTGTACTATACTCTCTCGAAAGTATAGAATCACCCTATTACGAAACTAAGCAACAAGCTTACATCATGCTTGAATCAAGCTTGATGCAAGTTTGTTGCTCGTAGTGCAAGGTTGATTCAAACTTGATTTATACTTGCTGATAACAAGGTTACTATTACATGCTTGAACCAAAGTTCATTCAACCTTGTTTTTTCATCATCGTCCCAAGCTGTTTAATACATGCTTGATTCAAGTTTGATGCAAGCTTGTTGCTCATAATGCAAGGTTGATTTAAACTTGATTTATACTTGCTGATGAATCAAGCATAATGAGGCTCACCCTTGATTAATGCTTGAATTTTCCTTGCATTACCCTCGACCTTTCAAGCTTACATCAACCTTATATAGTGTAAACTAGAATGCTTGAATCAAGGTGGCCTGAGAAGTGGACTGTGAGGTTGCAATCCCTGAAGGTCCATGATCTTCAGAAGTGGACTTGAGGTGGCAATCCCTGAAGGTCCTTGACGCTAAGAAGTGGACTGTGAGGTTGCAATCCCTGAAAGTCCTTGATCTTCAGATGTGGACAGTGAGGTGGCAATGCCTGAAGGTCCTTGACGCTGAAAAGTGGACTGTGAGGTTGCAATCCTTGAAGGTCCTTGATCTTCAGAAGTGGACAGTGAGGTGGCAATCCCTGGAAGTCCCTGATGCTGAGAAGTAGACGGTGAAATTGCAATCCCTAATGGTCCTTGCTCTTCAGATGCAGATGAAATGTCCGTCTCTTCTTGGCGGTAAGTAATAGATGAACGCATGAAGTCGCAATCAGAAAAAAACATCCTTGTTAAAAGGATAAATTCCAGAGCTCGAAAATACTGCCTTGATGTAGGAAGGGGTCACTGCAAGTGGGAGAGCCTGGGAAACGATTTCTGGAATATTGTAAATGAACGGAAGCGCTCTCGAACATTCGAAGAGGAGTCTTTCCTCTTTCAGTCTTTCTTTTGTGTGTCCTCGTTTTCCTCAAGTCTTGCCTGTTCTGGAATAACAAACAAAATAAATAAATGCAGTAAGTTAATTTCCTAAGAAGGATATTGCTACAAACATTATCATTATTATTGACTGAAGTGTATTTTTATTGTAACTTATTATTGTTGTCTGCAAATTACGAGTCTCGTGTCTATAACACAACGGGGTTGATTGTTACATGTAACAACTTGCCCCACAGGCACTGTAACAACCAGCCCCATGTGCAGCCATTCCATGACAAAGTACACAAACCACTATAAACGGCAACAATCTAATAACTTTCCACACTGTTTTGTAGACAACACAAGGGATAATTAACTTTATTACTATTATTTTTTTAAAATATTAATCTTCCAAAACTTACTCTGTAGACACGAAAAGAGCCTGGTGTTCAAAATTTTCAAATAAAGGCGAAAAATACATTTTTCAACTTACCACGTGAACGTGCTCCCACACATCTTTCGGTCTTCCGTTATACAAAGGTGCTATGTCAAGTAAATTACCACGATACGTGAGCAGCTGCTGCTATCTGTTACCAGTTCGCAAAACTACTTGTAAAAACCAACTCCGGTCTCCCTTACATCATTTTTAAGCTTATGAAACAGGCAGTAACTTTTATTTCGAACAAGTTTTTGATACTGTGAATTTGAAACAAGCTACACCGTAATAAGTATAAATATTGAAAGCAAAATATCGTTATTTTGCGCTTTTGATCAAAATGACGGCAAAACTACTAGAGATAGCGCACTACGTATGATAAACATTTTTTGTAACCTATTATCTAGGAATTATAACAAAAAAAAATCATGTCGTTATGTCTGTTGGTTACGGAGATATAATACAATTTCTGAAAGTCTGTAAATGTGTAGTTCCGTTGGGATTGGGGGGGAATCAAGAGGGGGGAGGGTCGGGGACTTTTGATAAAATACTCCCCTTATAATGCTGTAACAACTGGCAAATTTTCAGCTTTTCACAAATTAGTTGCGACACAAAACCTTTATTGACTGGACTAATTGTAATACGGCGTCGATTTTAACACTTCTTATATTTCACTGTTTTAATGATTTTGCCGCGAGATTGCAGGGTAATGGCTTTTTATACAGGTGTCTAGCACGTTCTGGGATGAGTGCTGTTTGTGTGTAAACAAAAAAAAAAAACAATTCTTGCATGCAATTTTACAGCTAAGTAAATTTTTGTATCTTATGAACTAAATGTGTATCTAATTGAAAATAAATTTGGCAACTTTTCGCATAAGTAAAGATGACATAAGTAATTACCGCCACCCAACCAGACAATTTTCCTCGTCGTTGACAAACCAACCATTAGTTGAATGTAATTCTTATCCCTGGTTGTTATGCAACCACGCATATTTTTAAATCGCATCCATCTTTACTTCAGAGAATTTCTCAGAATCCCCTATTTCCTTTAGGGAAAAATCACACTTTTGAAACATTTTTGGATAGAACAGGTTTGAAGTATTCGATAATAGCATGTTGCATCCGCTCTACTGTTAATGGTATTGGAAATATGAGGCTCTAAGTTTCATTTTCCCAACCTTTAGACAGTCTATTATAGCTCCGAAATGCAGTGGAATTTCCACCCGGTCACTAAGACTTTTTATGTGCTATCCTTCCTCCAAGTATGTCGGTCAAATTCTGTTACACCCTGCATCCACTACAAGTGCCGAAAGAAAGTGGGAACAGTATTACTGTTTTAAGTCTAAAAATATTCTACTTCTTTAGAACTTGCGTAGAGGAAGATGAAAATATTTGCTCAAATTTTTCTTAAAGTTTTCTAGTTCATATTTAGACTGATAAGAGAATACCATCCATTGTAGCTTTGTTTTGTATTTGCGTATAGTCACCTCTATCAGTAAAAATAGTCTCAACGCTTATCTGTTGTTTTGAAATAGAAGATAAGATATCTCAGATGAGAAGAGTACTTCGGATTATCATAGTAAAAGAGCCTGTTGTGCAGTGACTTTAACGTGACGTCAGTGGGCACTGCTGGAAACAGAGAGAAGACGAGAGTTAAGTATACCATAATTAATATTGCTGTTTGTGTTAGTTTTTGAACAGAATAACATTTTTAATTTGCTCAATTTTCTTTCCTCATTTAATGTCTGTATCTTTTGAGTCTATATACTAAAGGTACATACAGTGTGTAAAAGAATTCGACAAACAAATTTCCCAGATAAATTCCTCACACCAAAATAAGAAATGTTGTTTTGAAAATTTTCGAGATATCGTTGTTCCAACTTGGAGCTCCAAAATGACTTTTTGCAATAATAAATAAAATTAATATTTGTCGATAAATTGTGCCTTAAAACAAAATTACGTTTTGGAGAGTAGTTTGTACCGTATGATAGACATTAGATTAAAAAAATGTAACATCATCCAGTTACCAACCTAACATACAGATTTATTAATTTGAAAGGAAAAAAACTTTATATTAGGTTGGTTGGCAACACTTTTAACTAGTGACCACATTTTTAACCATTGGCACTCGTGTCTCGTATGTCGGACAGTGCCCGCTTTGGTAATTTTCTGGGCAGTGCCCGCAAAACACGCACTTTCCCATTTACATTCTTTGCCGCTTCTTTCTGGAAACATGTATACATCTAAACATCTATCAGGCACTTCAGCAATTATTTTGTGATATACAGGTGATTTCTGCACTACACTGTCACTGCAGAGGAAATATTAGAATATTAGTGTTTGTCTTGTTTTCGTGTTTTGGTAATAGCTGCGTTTGAGAAAGCGCTTAAGTTGTGATAATTTTGAACTCCCCAATAGGTAAAGGACTGTCAATGAGCAAGGGAAAGGTGGCAGAAACAATTTATTTCTGTAGCACTTGTTAAAAAAAAAAAAAAGACGATATACATAAGATTTTTTTTTCTTTTTAAATATCAAAACATTACAAAAGAATGGGTAAAAAAAACTTTATGGAATCACTGTACATTTTAAAACAGATAAAATGTATTGGTATTAATACGCAATATTTTTAAAGTAAGAAACAATTATGTAATTCATTTTATTATGTTTTTCATTTTGTTAAAATAAATCCTTAGAAATGTATTAATCTTCACAAAGTCCTATTGTTGAATTTTGTCGCAATTTCACATTAAACTATCTGAGCCCAGAGAAATACACCTTTTCAGAAAGTCGAGTGCAAACGGTTAATTCTGTCCATCATATCAGTACAAGAACCCCTTCGAGATAAAGGAAAGGAGTGACGGAAGAATTCTACTCACAAAAGAAGTGATTTATCAATTTTGCAAGTGACTTTTTTTGTATCGCTATGGCGGAATTGTTTCCTTTGTAATAAAATTAAAAGACTTAGTATCCTCCCTTCCCCCATTGTGACACAAAGAGATTCACTTGCAAAATTGATAGATCACTTCTTTTGTGAGTATAATTCTTGCGTCACTCTTTCCTTTACCCCGAAGAGGTTATTGTACTGATATCACTTATCTTGTAAGGTTACATAATTAAAAAAAAGTGCATAGTCTTCACACAAAAGGCCGATTTTGGACCATGGTAGGCTCCGTATCTCGAAAACGGTAACTCCTATCAAAGAAATAAGCATCAATTTTCCACTACCAGATCCGCAATTGACCCCCAAACCCTTCTGGTACCAACCATACGCTAAAGCAAAAAGACAGACATAATGACAGAGGCCCTTTTCTATCATTTGTGAAAATTCTGTGATTGGACTAAAAGTAATAATAACTTTTGAACCCCTTCACCGATTTTGACGTGTGATAGATACACCGTTTGAAAGGTATTGAAGTGTAGATTACGATTCCGGAAGTTCGGCCGCGTATATGGTCTGGCTTCAGTGCTATTACCAGAAATGTGAAATTCTGATTTATTTTTTGTACCACCCTAGAGGGTCCCAGAAAGGTCCTACCGACCCATTTCCTTTTTTGTGTCTTAGTATGGCAAAGAGCTTTCAAACACAAGTTCAAGCATCAAAATCGAGGTAGATCCGAAATTAGCTGTATATATGAGACGGGAGTGACGCTAACAGACTCCTTTCTTAGCTTCTCTCGAAGAACTACCGTTCTTGGTGATTGTTACTGATGTTATTTCCAACACAATAACGGTAAAGGTTTGCACCAGAATGGTAATTATACCCGTTCTGTTTCTACAGAAAAACACTCGTCTTGCAGTCTTAACCAAACATGGTCTTCGACACGTAAGCGAGTTACTCTGGACGGTAAGATGACCGAATCTTTCGTGTATCGAGCAGAGTTGGACATGATTTAACACTGCTCCGGGCTCATCAGCAACTAGCAACGACCATTGCCGATCTGACCATTCTGGTGCAGCTGATGTTGACTGGATGTTATGCAGTGGCGGCCGGCCGTTGTCTCTACTGGGCTCAGGCCCGCCGCGAACCACAAATAGTAGGGGGCCACGAAGAATTTAGGGAAGGGTTTGGGCTTACGAAACATACATAAAATTAAATATTTGTATTGGGGACAAATAAATTTACGGGGGCTTAGCCTGGACTTTCACTATGTGTGAGGGAATTGGGTAGCTAATCAGTCTCAATCAATCACCGTAGAGTTGAATTATGTAGTCGTATACACAAAAGAAGAAGAAGACAGATTATCAAATAAAGGGACGTTAGTCAATTCGTTACGATTTTGAAAAAAAAAAACTTAGAAAAAATGTCGTAGCTATAATATTGAGGATAGAATTTGATAGTTTGTCACAATTTTTCGTGGCTACAAATTTGTGTCGCTGTTATTGGTATTGTTAATATCAGTTTTAGATGCTTTGAAGATTCACTAAATGTTTTCTCCACTATTTTGAACTATAAAGTCTAACAAGCCCACAGTTCCTGACATTGATCGAAATTGTTCTGCCGAGTAGACTGAAGATAGTTCGTGACGACAGAGCTTTCCTTTGTCAAGAAATGTGTACATTGAACATAATTTCTCCACAGTTTGTTTTGGAAAATTCCAAAAGTAACTTGGAAATTTCTTTGGAGTAAACAGCGTGGCTGCCATAACGTGCCATGTGAATGTAAAATGGGATTTTGCTTCGCAAGTAATCACATCGCATACTTCCTTTGCTTCCCTTACCCATTCCATTCGTTCACTCTTTCTCCTTTTTGATACCGTGTTTGGATTTTCTGTTGTTTCACTCGAATCATCAAGCGGGGCTCTTATAAGTCTAATATTTGTTTCAAAGTGGAAAATAGCCTTTTGTGCCAAGGAAGGATCAATTTCTCGATTTTGAAGCTGATTAAACAAAATTTCCACAAGAGACATTGTTTTACTAAAAAGAAAAAGAAAGCGAGAAATTAAAATGGCTGCTAATAAGTGTTTTCTTGAGTACATCAGCCCGATGGATGGTGTTTAAATTTTTCTCTTCCTCCATCTTTACTACCTTATTAATGCATTGAATAATATCCTTTTTATATTCAAAGACAATATTTACGCTTCTGGTAACTGTTGCTTAACAAGTGAATCTAAAACTGCGACTCACTGCGGGCTATCAGAAAAAAAAGTACACAAGCCTTGGAAATTTGAGAAAAAATATTAAATTTCTATTTATAGAAGTAGCTTTCCTCATAAATAGATTCACTTGATGAGCGTAACAATGAATATACGTACACAACATTTGAAACGAGACGATAAAATGCCATAGCTTTAAAATTATGATTTCGCGATTAAAGTAACATGAGTCGTCCGCAATGACCTCTATCTAAAAGCGATACTGTACTGACTACTGATGCTGCCAAAAATTTCGTGAATATATAAAGCCAGGAAAGGGAGAGGACACTTAATCTCCTTTGTCCACTTCTAGTCTAAGCCAATATGGACCAAATTTTTAGTTCTAACTCAGCTTTTTACGCTTGATATCGCTGTGTGGCCCATTTTCTTTATTTACGTCTTGATTCTTGAAAACGTAAATATTATTTACAGTATTTTCTATTATATGCAGAGTACGGTATACTATTATACGGTATGAATGACTCAGGAATTAAATAAAAACGGAGAGCACAACAATAAGAAGCGTATAAGAACTGAAAATTTGGTCCACATTGGATTAGACTGGAAGTAGACACAGGAATTTAAATATTTGCTCTGGCGTCTACCTTCCGACACTAAGGAATCACTCCAGTATAGTTAGTTTTCGTTTCGTAGAACTCGAGAGTCGCTGTTGACATTCAACATTCTGTGGTAACATCGCAGTCTCGTATATTCAAAGGCAGGAGGGAACATATACACGCTCTCTCACACACACACAGATACACACACTCTCTCTCTTACACACATACACGCTCTCTCTCACTGACACACACATACTCGCTCTCTCTCACTGACACACACACACACAGAGAGAGAGAGAGAGAGAGAGAGACTGCGAGTAAATGAAGGAGAAGCAGACAGCTTCTCAGCCTAAGCGTCCACAAGTGGCACCTACTGGATGGAATGGAAAGCTAAGGAGGGGAGAAAAAGAGTTGAAAACCTTGTGAGTGTCTTTAAAGTTGCAACAGCTTTTTCCATTGGTAATTAACATAAGACATGCTATTCCGACATCCAGCGAAGGGAGAGCAAATGTATCGGGTTGGGGTTTCAAAGGCTTGCATGAAAATTACACACTCAAGATTAAAGTGTGAACATGTGAAGTATATTTTCCTCCTCCTAAAAGGTAAATATGGCTTTTTTGAACACCGAGGGATAAAATATTATTACATAATCTATATTTTAGTAATTGAAATAAAAATTAAATAATTTAAGAAAATAGTTGTTGCACAACGGGGCAACACTACCAAAGACCGCTACTGTTGTTGTGATTACAGTGATTGTAGAAGAGGACGATATTCAACTTTGACGTGGAGTTGAGAGATCATCTTGTTACTTTCCAGATAGCATGCCAGTTTGCAACAAGGTTGTCAGTCATTTGCTTCAAGTGTGTCATACTTGTTGGAACAACTTAAGTGGCTTGTTTCAACATCATTGTTGCTGGTTGTTATAGCTAACCTAATTCAAGACTGTTGGAACATGCGAGGAAGTTTCTCAAACTTAAAAATTTATTTGAATTTTGTTTCGTTGCACTTTCGCTGTCGTCTAAGTGCGCTGAAGACCTATCACGCGCTAGGACTGTTTGGCCGTTTGATGAACTGAGTATAAATAGCGCTTGGAAAGTGAGCTAGGGCGTGTGGTTCCGTGGTACCATGTCTAGAGCATTGTTCTGACGTGCCAGTTGTCCTTGGTTCGTTTCCCACCCAGGGGAACATTTTTAACTTGTCCTGTTAAGGCTATTTCAATTGTAAACTAGGCTACATAATTCAATTTCGTTTAAACATTTTGGGTTTGATATGCCAAGCTTGCATGAAGGAAGCTTGATTCACTTTTCAGTAAAATCAAAATTCCATGTGGGTTGTATTAATGTAATACATCATGGAGACTAATCTGTTGTCCAAGTTCCATTCACCTAGCAGAACCTGTTCTTGGCATTGTGATTTCATTTTCCGTCAGAGTATGATGTACGGTATCCTTCTTTAGCATCCGATAATACCCATCTATTCCAAAGTAGAAATCGCAATCATCTAACAGTGGCTAATTAGCCTTCTGTTAGAAAAAAATTTAAATACTCTCAAATGAGACGATTTTGCACATGCAAAAAGAAGCCTCTTTCTTGCATAAATTAATTAGTTTGTTGGCTCCTAGAACAAGTACCGGTAGCAAGCAACCGACCTCGGTAGCCGTGTGGGCTGCGGTTCATGAAGATGCGGGTTGGAATCCCACGTGGTCGTGGATGTTTGTGGATTTTAAACTCATTGCATTTATATCGTAATGGCGGGCCGAAGTTCACAGTTACTTAAATGGCCCATATAAAATAAAGTTTACCAACAAGTAGCAAGCAGTGAGAGTCTCTGAAGAGCATTGAAATTACCATTCATCAACTGAGTTTGCATATTGTCATAATAATCCTACATTAGGTTTTCACCTAGATCGTCTGTTTTTTTTTTTTGTTTTTTTAAATATTCCTATGTCCCGGAAACAGGCAGTTCAAATTGTTCTCCTACATTTGAAATTTTCTGGTGATGTCTAATTTTGTCTAGGCCAGCGATTCTACACTATTATCATGCGGATTATGTCTGGTTCTTATTAGATGACAGACCGGGAGGTTCTGTTCTTCAGAACAGACTCAATGACATTTGACTTCAGATATTAGTTGCGTAAGAATGTAAATAAAAACTACGGATTGATAACAGAGCCTGCTTGGGTCTCGCCTTTAATTTAAAAAGAGGCAAGAAAAAGACTTTGGAACAGGATACCAGACAAAAGTCTGCATGGAAGTTTCTGTGACTCATCTAGATGTGCGGACCATGTAAATTTCTTAAAGAAAGTAAGGATCTAAAATCATTCCCAAACATCCTTTATTTAATGTACAGTATGTAAAAAAAAGTGCATAATTTGAATTTAATTTTCAAGGCTTTTAGGCAACTTTTGCTCAGGCCGGATGGATGATGATGGAATGATTGGTGGAATGAAGAAAGTGGGAGGACCCCGAAAAAACAAAACACGCACACGGTGTTTGTCCACCACAAAATCCACATAGCACGAGCAGGGTTTTGAACCGACAACCCCAAGCGCCAGAGGTTAGCGCTCTACCGTTGAGCCACCGTGGCCTCATACAGGATTTGAGTTAGTACAAATTTTAAACCACACCTTGGAAACTCAGGATACCCTTAACGTCAGTAGTAACACACTAACAATAAAACGCTTGTAAATTACGTTTTCGGGTCATTTTAGTAGCTAACGACTTTGACCCGCTCCTATTCTATATGATGTTGTCCCAGTGGCGGCTCGTGACACAAATAATAGGTGAAGTACTACCAGAATCCATCAACAAGCTCTTACTATCTTTGTTCCTTAACATTTATCCTGAGATTTCTGGGCTTAGACAGGATACTGATAATGCCCATATCCGCTCTTAGATGATGTTGACTAACTTTCTGGCCCAGTTAATACTCATTAATGCCTATTTAGTTAAAGCATATCAAAATAATAAGTGAAGTTGAACTTCACTAACTTCACCTGATGAGCCGCCACTGTGTTGTCCTGTAAAATTCATAATCATTCATAGCTTACATTAGTTGGGTTTGGAGCCCAGAATCTGGATGTATGTTAGCATAACGCTTTAGACCTCATTAACACCGCGGGCGTCCAGCATTTAATTATAAATAATAGTATTTTTTAGCACAAGATTCTATTACAGAATAAGCGTCTTATGTGGTAGACTAAATTAATCACGATTGTTTTAATTTACTAACCAATGGATGATTAATAATTAATTTTAAAAATTAAAGTTTCTTCTTCAAGATATTTCCTGTACGCTACCTTCTAAATACTAATGATTAGTATTATTTATTTTTATATTTCGTTTACACCATGGGCTGGAATTTCAAAGTTAACCTACGGGACCTGCTGATTTTTTTAAAGGTGAATTCCGAACTACCACGTTCAATAAACCCCGCCGGATTTGAGCCCGGAACCACGCGCACAGAAAAGATATGCTCTTACAGTAAATGTGAAATCTCATGTTCCACCACTCTCTCTCTCTCTCTCTCTCTCTCTCTCTCTCTCTCTCTCTCTCTCTCTCTCTCTCTCTCTCTCTCTCTCTCTCTCTCTCTCTCTCTGTATGTGTGTGTGCGTGCGTATGTATACAGGATGTAAAGAAAAGATAGAGACAAACTTTGGGAGGTGAATCCTGATATCGAAACAAGAAAAAAATTCATATAAACATGAGTCGAATTTCGCTTCGTTTTCGAGATACAGGGTTTGCAAATTTGAACTCAAAATCGATTGCTTTGAAAGATAAATGAATATTTCGACATAAATCTGAAAGGATGCATTAAAGTAAAATGTCGTTTTCCGAAAGTAATACGTATCAATACAGTGGATATTAGGAGTAAAGAAGTGATGTCATCGAGTGGTCAGTGTTACCAACCTGCTAAATAGAATTTTTTTTAAAAAGAATATACCATACGTCAGTTTTTTATATTTGGCATCCATTAGTGATTTTAAACATTATATATGAAGCACAGGACGCAGTGTTGCAAACTGTGAAAGATTTCCGCTTCTTTTGAAGAAACGTTGCCATTTTTTAATGCTTAACCTGGTATAACATTCACAGTTTTCAACACTGCATCCTGTCCTTAATATAAGTTCTTTACCATCAGTAGGAGATACTAGATATCAAATAAACTGACGTAGTGTCATTTGAAAAAAATAACGATGTACTAGGTTGGCAACACTGACCACCCGATGGTATAACTTTTGAACTCCTAATATCCACTGTATTGATGTAAATCACTTTCCGAAAACTAAATTTTATTTTAGTGCATCGTTTGAGATTTATGGCGAAATGCCATCGTATTTACCATTGCAAGGAATCAGTTTTGGGCTCCAAGTGGCAAGCAAACCCTCTATCTCGAAAATGAAACAGAATTAGATCCATGTTTAATTGTTTATGTGGATTTGTTCTTCTTTTGATGTCAGGATTCACCTCAAAAAGTTTGTAACCATCTTTCCTTTACATCCGCTGTTCTAGTGGTTGCCATGGGCTCCCGGTTTCGATTCCCGGCTCAGCGAGAGAGTCTGGAACAGTGCCCACCCAGCATCGTGATGCAAATGGGGAGCTGTTGTGAATAAAAGACAGTGGCGATCACATTTGAGAACTTCGGTTCTCCTCTCCCAACACGTCTGGCTGTGAAGATATATAAAATCATATTCAACCATTTTCTATCCACTGCTGGATAAAGGCCTCCCCCTTTTATTTCCACATATCTCGGTCTCCTGCTATCCTCATCCATGTAGCTGCTGAAAAACGCTTGATTTCATCTACCCATCTTGCATTTGGATGTCGTCTCGGTCGTTTCTTTTCTCTAGGAATCCAATATAATTCATTTGTCCTCCATCTTCCATCTGTTCGTCTAACTATGTGACCAACCCATCTCCACTTCATCTTCTTCGCAGTCTTGATTACATCTTCTACCTTTCTTTGTTTGTGCGCGAATCCATTTATTTGTCTTCCTGTCCCTCCTAATTATTTCTACCATGCATCTCTCTATTGCTCTTTCTGTGACTCTCAATCTTTGAGTCGTTTGCGCATTCAATGTCCACGTTTCGCAGCCGTACATCATCACAGGTAAGACACATTGAATATAAACTTTACGCTTCGACACATCGATAGTTTGCTTTTGAAAATTAAGTGTAGTCTTTCAAACCAACTCAACGCCATTTCACGTCTTCTGTTTATTTCATGAGTCAACTTGGCATTCGATGTTTTGAGCTGGCCTAGGTAAACATGTATGTATGCATATATCTGGTGTAGTAAAAAGTAATCCATTATTTTTGCATGACATTGAAGGCTTGACTTACCATAGTTAGAATGATCCGATTTAGGTCACATATGCGCCGTTTTGTTCTATAACGTGTTGCCATTTGGAAGGTAATATCATGATGCCTCTCTCATAGAAGCCCTTGTCCCTATTGGCAAAAAATTGAGACAGTCGATGTTCACAAGCCTCTCTTGAAGGGAATTTTTCACCAGCAAACGTGTTCGCCATGGACAGGAACAGATGGTAATCACTCGGTGCCAGGTCCGGACTATAAGGTGGATGCATAAGAACCTCCCAACCAAGCTCCCGGAGCTTCTGGCGAGTCACTATCGATGTGTGTGGCCTG
>JAGDQP010005236.1:0-19391 GCA_022664845.1 Lepisma saccharinum
CTCATTCACATTCACAGTTTCTTGAGACCCATTCATTACAGTGTCTCTGTTACCATCATACATTCCTCTAATCTGTGGACCTTTATCTACACCAGATTTATCGCAAGTATATAAGAAACTTTGCATTTTCTGAGCATAATAAATATGTATTATAGTTACAGGAACAGTAAGCGCTTTTAGGCCATATATATTTGGTTCGTGCAAACAAATAAAAAATGAAATGGGAGATCTATACGGAATGCCTAAAGGACAAGGGTCTCAAATTTTTATGTAAGAAGAAATTACTTCTTTGTGTACTTTTGGGCAGTTACTTTACGTAACTGAATAATATGCTTTAAAGTGTAATCAAAGGAGGTACTTGTGCACTTTGTGCAATGTGTAAACGCACTACAAAAGAAAAAATACAAGTTATCATAAACAAACTCCGAAGTGTGATAAGTTCGTTATCCTAGTAGAATCTAGGATAAAGTAGATTCTCTATTTTAAGAGTAGGTTCATCTAAGTTTAGAATCTTGATTAACGCTACTCTAATGTATATGTTGCGGCTATATCCACAAACTGCATCTTATAAGGTACTTAATGTGCAGTCCTGTTATTTGCTCTACCGCCTATTACGTTAGCCTACGAAAGGAAAAGAAATTAAGGCCGTTACAATGCGGATGAATACTAATGGTTAGTATTTTGACACGTATTTTGCTACGAAAATTACGGGCACATTGCCGAGGGAGCAATAACAGGTTTGTTCTTTGTTATATGCAATGCACATGACGTTCTACTCCCACGCAATGTACTCGTCACAAACTAACAAGGAGCTAAATAATCCCACCCATCTTTCGTCCTTCGACTTTAATTTCAAATTTCCATGACTCGAAACATTGTTATATTGTACGTTTTAACATTTTTACATAATTTGGAAATGCCACATTTCTCCTGTAAGTTTAAATTTTGTGGGACGTAAAGCAACATTAAACCATAGCTCGTATAAATAATTATCAGGAAAAGTAATTTCGTTAAACTCCGGACGTGAAGGGGAGTGCAAAACGAGTCAATTCAATGCATTAGGTTTACTGACTTAAGGTTCGGTGAAATTAGCTTAACAGGTGTTATGAATAGTAAAACAAAATAATTGTTAATTTGATTTGAATTTTATTTATGGCCTTTAGGTATCTAAGTCTAGGGTCGGGATAAGGAAGCGGAAAGGATTCGGGAAGTGTGTCGGCCAAGGCCTACATTGAAGGTATCATCCCAGCATTTACCTGGTGTGACTGAGAACCCTCGAAAAACCTGTCAGTAAGAATGGTCATCCCCTGGGATCGAACCTACGACCTCCCGAATGCAACGCCAACGCTCTACCTCTGAGCTACGACGAGTCGGTGCTAACTTCACGTTAGAAATACATATTATACCAATTTGCGCCCTTACACACAAGAGAAAAATTATTTATTTATTTAACGATCTTCAGATACAGCCCAATTTTGGTCATTTTACAAGAATTCATTTAACAACAATAACAAGGGAAAATATTTTAGAAGGAATCGGCTCTGACCTTACTGAAGGAACCATTACAACATTTAAGTCAGGTGTGAACAATGAAAAGCTTGTCAGGATAACAGGCACTGTAAATTGAACATGCCCCCTACCCACTCTATCGACTGCTATCATTCAATTCAATTCCCTACACCCTTCTTGGTAGGAAAACAAAAACGATCATAAGAAGTACTTAGCAACTATTCATGTTTTAAGACAACAATTTTGCAGAAATACGAAGTCTTCCTTTCTGCAACAGATTTCTAAGATACCACACTTCCTTGTATTGTATAGGCCTACTCTCATAGCCCTGATTGAGTTTCGGCATCATTTTTCTGAGGTTTTGATATATCGTACGTTCAACATCTTTCGCATTACTGCCTCGTCACAAATTAATACATCATCCGTTTATCATTCAAACATCAGCGGACAATCACTGTTTGTACTGCAGACGAAACGAAAAAAGAACAAGACGTCACTTCCGCTTTAGTCAGCCGCCATTTTAATTCCAGTGACCTGCGGTTAGACGCTAGTTATTCTAGTATGATGACATGGCAGAGCATTTATAGCTACGGGCTGGAGAATGAGCAGACTTCGGCTATCTCCGGAAGAGGGCAGCTTCGGGAAACTTCGACAATGCAATATCTAGTCTACAGTATTTGTTTTGCGAAGGGAACGGAGGGATGGAAGTAGCACAACTGTAGAATGTACGGGGAAAGGGGGGAATATAATGTTCAGGAAATTATATTCTTTTCGTAAAGGTCTTGCGGTTTGCACAGTGAACTTCGGGTATATTGTCCGGGAGAATGGGAAAGCTATTTTATTTTCTGTTGGAAACGGAGAAAAGATTTAACGGAACAAAGTAGATCATAAAATGGACAAATCAAAATTGCAGAAAGCCCCGGCGAGTCCAGAAAATTAATTTCTCGCAATGCAACTTTCGTTGCAGATAATGTCATTGTTTAATACTTATTAGGAGTTACAACCAGAGCTGAAACCGGGTCACTTTCGGTAACCCGGCCTGAGCCCAACATAGCTGATCCGATCCGAAACTGGACCCGGTCTGGTAATTTAATGAACTAGGAATTTTTGGTGTCGTATTTTCGTGCTCTCTAGTCCAGGTCACCCCTTAAAGAAACACTGTTCAAATGCAATGAAACTCTGTTTTGACTTAAGTTTCATCGGACAGAAATCGGCTCACCGTGTCAGACCCGGGCCAAAACTTTCAGCTCTGGTTCCAATTCCATTTTGTTTTAAATGGATTTCCGTTTGTTTGTTTTTTTCGTACTCTTTATACGTAAATAACACAAGAACATACAGCTTTCACAACACTACACTCACAACACTTAGCTTGACAAGACTGAGAATGATGACAAGAAGTTGTTCCTTCCTCTCATCGAAGGGTAGTTGACAATATTGACGTTACCATGAAAACCATATGTTGAGAGGAAGGGCCAAATAGTGACTGATTTACTGCTTCCTTTTTCGAAGAAAAGCAGAAACAAGGGAAAGCTCCATTAAGCAAGAAAAGAATGAGATGAAATGAGCAACTTCTGGCTGATTGAATAACGCCCAGGCTTCCATGTTGTAGGGCCTAACGTCGTGGACTTAGGAACGGCAATGGGGAGGTATGGGAATTTAAATTCCACACTCGCAATGCTTGTTAAAATGCTCAATTATTCATCTCAAGAGGGACTAGAACCCGCAACCCTGGGACGCTGGCAAACCAAATAAATACCGCAGTCGGCTTTTAATGTTGAAAACACAGCATTTCCTTTTCTGCGAGAAAGGTAGAAGCAAGGGTCTTGTCTAGGTACCATTCCGGTCAGAGACAATCTTTCGGGAATAGTCCTGAACTTTTGAGAAGGATCTATGGTTGATCTGAAAATGAAATGTGTATAAACATGTATGATAATGTTTAAAATTATTCTAATTTTACAAACAAATCAGAATTTGAAGGATCTCCGGACATTTCCCTAATGGCATTCCAAAGTCTTCGAACGTAACCAGTAGTGAATTTTACGTTCTTTCCTTTAGTTCACAATGGTTCGCGGTGTCCTCAAATTTTGTTACGTTAATTTTGATCATTTCCCGACGTCATACAATGATGAAAATTTGCACAGCGACGTTATATACTCTATTGTTACTTTCATTTATTTCTGCATATTTATATATTTTAAAAGCATATTTTAATATATTTATTTTTAATAGTACCCATAAACACTAACCAGCAACGCTGCGCCGTTTTACTGGTTGCAGAAGTCTTTAGAATTTGGGGAAAAATAATTGGAAAAACTTTTTAAATACATACTTTTCTTAAACAATTCGTACAAAAAAGGAAAAAAAAATCTGTTTATGCATGACTAAAAAGAAAAGCATGAAGCGGGCTCTCATATACAGTCACTTTACAAATTCTTCAGTTAACGCGCCCATGATTTTTTTAATCATTCATGCATAAACATTTTTTTTACTTTGAGTACGAATTATTCAAGAAAAGTGTGTATTTATTTTTTTTTTAAATATAATTTATTGGTTTGGTTATATTATTAATATTAGTACAATGTATTAATTTTCGAGTCGGAACAGTGAATTACAAGCTGTAGTAGTCACAAACCAGTTTTCAGGGTTTTATTTGTGTGGGAGAAGGCGAGGAAAGTGACCCGATGGACCCTTGGCAAGGTGAACCGATAATGGTTTACTATTGCCTTCAATTGGATGAGAAAAGACTTCAGTAAAAAGACCTCTTTATTAGTAAGCAATGAGCGTGAGCGAAGGCATATATATATATATATATATATATATATATATATATATATATATATATAAATCACAGCCATATTCAATCCACTAGTGGATGAGGCCTCTCCCCGAAGGGAGGAATTGGTCTACTGCTCCCGCGCTGACCAGACGGGTTGGGAGAGGAGAGACGAAGCTCTCACTGTGATCGCCACTGTATTTTATTCACAGCAGCTCCCCAATTGTCCTCACGATGCTGGGTCAACACCGACATTTTTGAGCCGTCTCTCGTATTTAGATCCATGGCAGTAAATAAATAAAATTAATCATATTACGCACCCAGGTGCTCATGTAGAACTTTAGGTGTGGGGCAAAGGTTGAATCTAGGATCAGGTTTATGAATAATCCACATATTTATTTATTTCAATTATTGCATATACATTGATGGGCCCCGACGAGCGTGAGCTCACAGCAGGGGCAGTACAGATGATTACATATATTGCTTTATACGAGCTGGTGGTATTGCTTTATACGTTCGCGAGCAAGATTTTTTTATCAGCTCTTCCCGTAGGCAAGATTTTTTTTATCAGCTCGACGCGCAAGGCTGGGCGGCCATATTGGAACTCACTTGGAAACACTTCCGGCAGGAATAGCTCACTCTTGCTTATATTGAACCATTAGTAACAGCGAGAAGCGCTCAACCCGGCAACTGCAGTTTAGTCTTGTGGGCAAGACGTCGGAAAGCTATCATGTGAAGATTGTTCTGGCAAAAGAAGTCATATATTAAAAAGGCGGTGAGCTATTAGTAAGAGCTTCTCGACCAGTTTAAATAGTAATGCTGCAACTAAAAATGAAACTTTGTATTGTGTTTGACAAAGTTTAATCTTATGACAAAAAAAATGCCTTCAGTGAATTTTTAGAAAGTTCTTTTCGTCTATAGTTATTTTTCAACGCTTGTCTTTGCGTAAGGAAAATATGATATATTATCTATGCCAAGTACTGGAACTTTGTTATGTTTTCTAAGTCTAGTGACATCATCGAGATTATTTGGATCACAAGTGAAATTACAATGAGTTATTTTTGACTGATTATTTTGAACAGTGTTTTCGTTCTAAGTCTTATATAAAGATATTTAAATAACCTTTACAACATGCTTTTGTTGTATCCAACGTGTTGCTGTGTATGCAAAAAATATCGTAAAAACAACTTCAAGTGGATCATTTATACGACTCTAGATCTTTATAAACGAATTTGATCATTTCGTTTAACGCAATGTTTCCTACATCTGCACTCAACAAGTGTGTACAGAGGAGGATTTATCTGTAAGAGAGAGAGAGAGAGAAGCAAAGTGCCAATTCTAAATAAAAAAGCATAAAGCAATCTGCGTAATCTTGTGACAATGAATCCATGAAGGTATTTCGCTTATCGGAACTGTACCACTTGCCGACGACGGACCCTTCCCACATAGCAAAATGACGTCCCAGGGATATCTGACGGATTTCCTGGCAGGATATCGGGACGTCCGTAGGACGTCCTGTTTAAGTCCCGTTTACATCCATGGGACGTATAGTTATAATTAATCCTTCGTATAACTATACGAAGGCATATCCTTCGTATAGTTATAATTAATTAAATAATAATAATAGTAAGATCGATTTAATTTATAGAAATTCCAGGTAGGTAATCCCGCACGGCTTTCCGGGGGACATCCAGGGGACCTCCATACGGGATGAACTGTTTGTATTGCCCACAGAGTTATCCCACGGACGTCCTTAGGACATCGCTATGGGAGCAGGACCAATCTGACGGTAATGGGATCTAAATGGGACGTCCCAGGGACGTACTCGGCTATGTGGGTTGGCAGATGATTATGGACAAGATCTGGTACATCAATTGGCTCAGACGACTCGATTTACCTCCCTCCAGACAGTCTGGCTGCTCGAGTAATTCCACCAAGAACTCCAACCTTGCTGATGGCAGAGTGGAAAATGAAGCAGAAGTACATTAATGAGACCACTAGAAATATAGCGTATTGGAAAGATATTTTTCGAAGATGTGAAGGCGTCGTGGAAGATAAGGAAGAAGAAATAAAAGCAATTACGCTAATTAGTTCATTTAACAAAAGTAGCATGATGCCCTTTATAGTGCAGGCTGTGAACAAGAATCAAATGGATTACACCGACATAGATATCAGAGAGGCGTATGATGATCTACGCGCTAAATGCATTAATAAAATTACTCAGAAATAAGCGACATGCACTGTTGTGGAGAATGAGATTGCCTAAAAATCGTCCACCTCCGCCACCCGTTGAACAACAAGTTGAAGAAAAAACAGTAGATGAAGAACATCCTACAACAACAGAACAACCCACAACAGTAGAACGTTCAATAAAGGAAGACGATAATCAACGCATGATTCAAGAAGAAGAAGAAAGGAGGAGGAGAAGACTCCTAATCTTCACAGCTACGCTAGGAACTGGTGCACTACTTTATTACTTCCAGAATAGAAGATCCTAATGAGACATATGATGGTACAAAACGCTATTTCGTTGTCGTCCGTGTTAAAGGATTTGTACTTGCAGGCAGAGCAAAATTCATTGTTAAGTGCATAGAACAGTTTTATGAAATTATGGAAAAGCACATCAATTTGAAATAAGCTGATTCTTTTGGTTCTAACTACAATATTTTGTTCAGTTATATGTGCAAGAAAAACACCATCTACTTAGAAACAATTTTTTTCTTTTATTAATGTATGATCTTTTTCTCATGAAATTTTTATCAATTAACTTTCAACTTTTCTATTTTCAATGAAGGGAGGTATTTTTTTGTGTGTTTTGCAGGTACTTTATTTTCTATTTTTCATTGATAATTTAATTGTCTTTTCCAGTTAATTTGGTAATCAATCTTTCACTAATTAATTTTATTCTCTTTCTCCAATTCGTTGATTTATCATTCTTGTTTTTCACTTAATTAATAATTCTATTTTGCATTATATATATATTCAGTCTTATCTTCCAATTCTATTTTACTTTATAAGTTCATCAATAATATTCAAATATATATTGTAAACTTTTTTGGATTATAAATAAACCAAAATTATGTATTTGTTAGATTACCCAATAAAAATTTTAAAAATATTTTTTTTCTTCTGTCTTAATAGTCTAGTTCAACTAATACTCACGGAGAATATATGACGTATAAAGTCAGAAGCATTATTTTCCTCTTTTAAATGAAGTTAATGATGCACTGAATCATTTGCTATTTTAACTAATCAAAGTAATACTATATCTTGTATAAAGGGTGATTTTCTCGCTAGGGGCCCGAAATTATTGTCTATAATATATTATGTTACTGAGATAGTAGCTTGAAAATGTGTATACACTTACCTTAAAGGATGCAAAACAATGGTCTGTTCATAATTAATGCTGATAATGATCTCCACACACACTTGAATGCGTTTCTCCAAATTCTGGAATACTTTTCTCAAATTGCAGAAAATAACTGCTTGAATCTCTTGGTTTTATAGCGGCTTTGAGTTGTTCCAGATTGTAAGATGTTGATTTGTATACACTTTAGCATTTAATAGGTTCCAAAGGAACAAGTCATCAGGCATTAGATCGGGAGAGTGGCAATATTCTTTTGAGATCATTCTGTCTCCCAAAAAACTTTCAATTTCTCGCAATAGCTGGCTGGCATTTGAAGTGTGACATATTGCACCGTCTAGTTGGTAATATCCATTAGTTATTTTATCATCTATTAGTTAGTTCGAAATGCCATGTGGTATGCTTTAAATGAGCTGTTTAGCAGTATTTACGAACGAAAAATACGAGCTGTTCTTCTTTGTACATTGTTACTAATCCGACTGTAAAAGGCAGAAGTATGCCACTGGATGAATTGATTGTATCGCGGGTGCTTCGTGTTGTTTTGCATCGTTGACGGTATGCGTTTGTAAGTTTTCACAACAGTATCTCAATAACATTTTTTTTATAGACAATAGTTTGGGGCCTCCAGCGAGACAATCACCCTGTACAACGAAGTGAAAAATTATTTAAACAGCAATATTACTAATGGTAAGTAATAACATGCAGAGTAATGAACATTTCCAGTCCAGTAATATTTTTATTGCAATAAAAATCTTCTAAAGCCGATTTTGGAAGACATTTTCTTTTCTTCCTGTGTTCTATTTATCAAGAGATACCAAGCATTGTTTCCAAACTTTCCCAATCCTGCGCTAAATCGGCCGCTGCCATATTATGACGTAAGAAATCAGGAGATGGCTTGTTATTGAATTAAGGCTTGTTACTAGTTGTTTAGTTGGTATTGCTAAGAACCGATAGCTTAAATAGACGGTAAGAAAATGTGTAAGTGGTGCATAGTTCCTTTGTTCATTAACACGTTAATAAGTTTTCCTAACAAAATAGCCGACCTGGTAGTCATGTGGCTTAGGTCGCTAAGCCAGAAACTCTAATGTTCCGGGTTCGAATCCTGGCTGAGGCATGGATGTGTGTGATTGTCAATAAACATTGAATTTAGGTTTAAATTCGATTATCCTTTGAATCGTAATTTACCACCACAATAAATCTGTCTTCACAGCTCTTATTTGAATCGAATTTAAACTGTGAAGGTTAGCGATCGATTCAAGTTATCGTACTCGGCACTTTAACAAGTCTTTACACACATTGCGTCATGAAGTTATTAATGTATACGTTGTTATAATAAGTATAACGAGGAGTTTGAGCGGCGAGACGCTGGTATGAATAATAAAGTCTTAATCAACGACCTCTATCTAAAAGCGATACTGGACTACCTGCTGCCATTGAAAATTTCATGAAATATGAAGTCAGGTAGAGGAGAGGACACTTAATATCCTTTGCCCACTTCCAGTCTAAATCAATATGGACCAAATTTTCGGCTCTAACACACAAGCAGACACACTGATGGGGCAGAATGAAATATGTATTTTTTTCCTTCGATCATGGTTAGAATGTCAAAGTATGTGTGCATCCAAATGTTGGCCACTCGAGTGCAATTATTTTGGGTGATTTCGATGTTCTGTCAAATTCTGTCTGTGGAAAGTGATAAAAATAGATGGAAGTTTTCTTATGTTATTAAATTACTGAAAGAAATGGAAAGCAAATATACAGAAATTGTGTACTGGGTGGAAGGCGCTACATATTGGAGAGTATGTTCTTCATGGCCGCCATATTGCTATTCGCCATATTGAATCTTGATTGATTTTCTTAAATGGGAAATGGGTCATGTAATATATCATTCTGGGCTACAATTTAACGAGAGATACGTTTGTTAAGTCAGTTTTGCCGTAAATGTATTATTGTGAGAGAGAAGAGCATATACCACTTCTATGCGGGAATGATGCAATAGCATGGAAACACCTCTTTCGTTCTTAAATAACGGAATAAACGAAAACCAAATGAACAGAAATTCATATCGATAGGTCACTATACCCCGGAACAATTTCTAAGCATTTGGGTTTCATTTGAAAACGAAATAGGTGTTTTCAGGCTATTGCATCATTACTGCATACTAATGTCATATACCCTTATCTCTCACAATAATACATGTACGGAAAAACTGATTTCAGAAACGTATTTCTCGTGAAATTCTAGCTCAGAATGACATATTACACTACCTGCTTCCTATTTAAGAAAATCAATCGAGATTCAATATGGTGGAGTTCAAGATGATGGCTATGAAGAATACACAATCCAACAGGTAGCGACTTCCAGCTAGTCCTCCATTACTGTGTATTTGCCTTCCATTTCTTTCAGCAATCTAAGAACATAAAGGTTATTTCCACAAATCACTATCCACAGACAAAATCTGACTTTTATAACATTGATATATCCCAAAGTAATTACGCTCCAACGGCCAAAATTTCTATATGCACATACATTGATATTTTAATCATGGTGGAAGAGAAAAAACGCATAATTCTTCTATATTCCTTTAATATTGTAAAGTCGCAAATATTGGTGATTGTCTAGGTTATAGGGAGTGAATGTTTTAATTTCTTGGTCAGGTGGTAGAGTCTTTGAAACACCATGTGAACCACATTCTTCAGGTGTGCAAAAGCACTTGGAACACATGGGAAATACGTGTAATGCATTTCGCGAGAGGTTTTGGTTAACGTTCAACGAAGGTAAACTTATTGCAGCGAAAATACAATTAATACAGTGAATTTGAATCTAATAGGTGAACTCTTGGAGTTCACTTTAAAGCGGTTTCTCTAAAGCAGGGTTCCGACATATCAAGACCTTGAACCCTGAAATTACCTGGCATGATATTTAAGGAAGTACAAGCAATTATGTCTTAACAGGATTAGGCAGATTAGTAAGTACGCGAACACTATTCAATTCAAAGTAATTAACGTAGAGGTGTAATGTCGGATTTGTTTGGCCTATGTCAGGAGCATAAGCAAATACAACTCAAAGTATTTTCCATATTCATACCTGCCAATAATAGAAGATAGCTGAGATGCTGGGTTGATCAGCTTCTGCAGAATAAGTTCGCTTTGGCACAACCTGAACTCATGAGTCGTCTCGATGTTAGTCCATGCTCAAAGCCAATATGCAGATCAAAGTGATGCGAAGGCGAGAGTTGGTCGGTCTTTTATGCTGTTTGGTGTCCTGTGCTCTGATGTAGGCTTTCCAGATAATTGTATTTCGTAATTGACAGCGAAGGTTCAGGTTGTTCAGGTTGATGCCTTTGCTTAATTAGCTTTGAAGTGAATAGCAATTTGTTTAACGTCACGGATTTCAGTATTGACGTATTGAAATGAACTGTCGTATTTATCTGCACTTACACGAAATTCGGCCCACGTACTGATTTCAGAAAATAATCTACAATTTAAAGCGTTAAAGTAAAAATATTTATATTTCCGCTTTTAATTTTCTGCTTTATTTTCTACATGAACATCTAACAATATTTAATACTGTCTGATTTGCCTCAAATATTAGTCATATTCATTATGATTTGTTCTTCTTCTTCTTCTAACATTTAGCCTGGTAATAATAGTATGAGTATTATTACTGAATGTCAGTACTGAATTGAGTATACCAATGCATATACTGAACAGATTTTCCTCCTTCAACAATGCTTGCTGGTACATATAAAATCATAGAACATCAAGCGAATGTGCTTACAGAGCAAGATGCGCATTGCCTTTCTCTCGAAAATCATCCACTGCTGCAACGCCTTTGACAGAATTAAATTATCCTGCAGTAGAAATGTCACCCATTTCTCAACTTTTCAACCAGATGAAGACGGTTCACATAGTTCTCATTGTATTCCCAGCGTATGTATTACTTTATATAAAACAAATGCGATATATAACCGGATAAATATAAGCAACCACATAAAAACATAATTTGGGCATTTTTTTCCTAAAAAAATCACCCTTGTAATAAAACATTATTTATATTTCCATAGTCATAATCCTCCACATATAGAGAACTTACACAAAACGGAGATATGGTGGGAAAATATCTAACCGATTGTAACATAAGGTGATCGTGAACAGACTATACTTCAAAATTTCTGTATTACTATTTGGATATTTATATATAAATGAGCAAATGAATGCTGCCATGTAGACTTGTTGATTTAATCGATTCTTGACATATTTTCCGACTTTCTGAAGCATTTCGCTATCTCAAGCTCGGTAACATGAGTGGGTAGAGCGTTGACTTAACATACCGAAGCTCACGGGTTCAGTCCCAACAGCCGGCCATTCCAGAGTTTTTTGTCAGATCAGGCAAATGCCGGAATTATATCTTGAACTTACGCCCTTCCCGCTTCCTTTCCCTTTCCCTATCCCAACCTAAACCTCAGATGCCTGAAAGTCAATACTTAAAGTTCAAATATAAAGGGCGGATTGGCTGTTTAAAATGCGAATAGAGATAATTGGAAATTATTTTCTCGAGATCTTATTTATGGTGGGAATGATCTTGTATTGTGACCAAGGCGGGCATTAACATATTGAAAATGTTGAAGAATGTAAATAGTACTGCTGTGTGAAAAATTAGTCGGTCGCATGGTTTATAAAACGTACCGAACATTTAACGTTATTTGATCTTGACTAGACTTCGTCTGAGATCTCTTGAAATCTGACGGTACTTTAAAAACGCCTTGTGCATATAAAATACTGGTGACGTAAACAACCACGCATTACACGATATTACTTTGTTATTTGCGCTTAGCTATTATTAAGGTAGTAATTATTGAAACTTTCATGCAATGTGTGTTTTAAGTATCGTATAGTGTAATTCCAGTAGTGCTAGAAAAATTGGAAACTCAGTGTCGGTTACAATGCGTGTTTCACTACCACGTACTGTCATTGAACGCAGTATTACAATGATGAATACAACGTTTTCAACACATAGAACTACATCAAAATTATACCTTGGAACAGTACCTTTGTTGTTATAACAGGTGTGCAGTCTTGTAAAACAGAACCGTGTCTGCTGCAAAGTTAAATTTCCTAAAGCTCCTCATTTTATTAAACAATATATATAGTGCTGTTTGTTACTAGAACCTAAAATATTTATTATGCGGAAACATACTTATTACGATCTTTTTATATCGTTCTGCAGTTTATCAAAATTGCTACTATGGCATTCTAACAGCCTCAACTCGAATGATAGGAAAGCAAACACTTTGTATTCAGGGGCAGTATTAGATATTGAATAGTGCAAAATCTATCTTTACTAATAGAGTATATTTAACAACAGCGCTATCTCGAAAACAATAAAATTATAAAAAATTTTCACGGAAAATATATTAGGCTAAAGTTTATTAGTGATTTCCTCAAGCAAAGCATGTAGTTTCCTTAACTTGAACTCGTATTTCTTCAGGGTAGTAAAAGAACCTCCAGTCAATACGCATAACCTAAGAAATCTAACATTCAGTGTAATCTGGACAAGGGTGGAGAATACTGCAAAGCCTTAGACATTTCATGACTAATCATTTTATTCATTAAAATGTTAGTGATTTGTGTACATTGTTAGTCATATATATTTATGTTCGTCGCATGGTCACATTTATTCTCGACATAGTTAAAAGTTTTTTTTTTTTGCTTAGAATTTGATTTTAAGCCCTTTAGAGAAATTTGGCTCAGGTCTAATGGTATGAATTGGTGGACTGAAGGGTGAAAGGAAGCCCAAATGCCATTAGCAGGGATAGAACTGACGACCCCATGCACCAGCGGTGAGAGCTGCACCACCGAGTCATCGCTGCCCCTTGTTTAACAATAGCCTCGTATATATTTAGATTATGCACACAATTTAAATTAGAAAAGGCTTCTGGGCAGCATGGATTTCCATGCGAGTTTTAACTATCCACAATAAATTTATTATAGATTGAAAACACTTGTTCTCACTATAAACTCATGTGAATTTTGTGCTCTCATGAGAACAAAAAATTGTACTATATGAATTTACATTTTAAAAGGTACTACTTTTCATGGGTTCTCATGTGTTTTTCCAAGATAGTAGTTGCAGTAAATTTAGACAAACATATATTACATTGAAAATCCTTCTTGTCTGTGTGAGCTCTCATGTGACGATTCAAATTACCCTTTTGAGTACATGTATATGAACATAGCTCACATTGAAAAGACCTCTCCCCTGTATGCGTTCTCATATGATATTTTAAATGGCTGATTTGAAAGGATCTATAAGAACATATTACACATTGAAAAGGTTGCTCCCCTCCATGAGTTCTCAGATGAGATACTATGCTTCTCCTGTGACTAAACTTTTTTGAACATATTTCACATTGATACGGCTCCTTCCATTTATGAGTTCTAATGTGACGCTTAAACTCACTGCTGCCACTAAATTTAAATGAACATATTTCACATTGAAAAGGCTTCTCGCCTGTGTGAGTTCTCATGTGACGTTTTAAGGAACCCATACAAGTAGATTTATATGAACATATTTCACATTGAAAAGGTTTTTCCCCTGTATGCGTTCTTATATGGTACTTTAAATGAGTGATCACAGACGATTTATATGAACATACTTCACATTGAAAAGCCTTCTCGTCTGTATGAGTTTTCATGTGACGCTTTAACTCACTGCTGCCACTAGATTTAAATGAACATATTTCAGATTGAAAAGGCTTCTCACCTGTGTGAATTCTTATGTGACGTTTTAAGGAACCCATACAAGTTGATTTATATGAACATATTTTACATTGAAAAAAAGGCTTCTCCCCTGTATGAGTTCTCAGGTGAGATACTATGGTACTCCTGTAACTAAACTTTTTCGAACATATTTCATATTGATAAGGCTTCTCCCCTGTATGATTTCTCATATGACGTTTGAAGTCACCGTTGCGAGTAGATTTAAATGAACATATTTCACATTGAAAAGGATTTTTCCTTTTATAAGTTCGCATGTGACGTTTAAAATTGCTTCCAGGCAGCAACCGGAATGGAATTGTTGGTATACTCGAGATTATGTCGTTAGATGCTTCGCTATAATTTTCGTTTCCTCTACTGTCAGATACTTTTATACTATCAGGCTCAAATGGTCCGCTAAAATTCTGTAAAAGAGAGTACTTGCTAGAATAAGCTGCAAGGTTAGTTTCTAAAAATAGATTTACATTTTGTACATATTTCAATATGTATTATCAACATTTCTGGTACCTATTTAGCTAAACAATACATAAAAATCACGAGGCACTCGTACAACTTTCTTCACTTATAACTCTAAATTTATTGTCTTAAAATGATCAATATTGTTCATCGTTCGCGGTAAGTAATAAAGCATGAAAATAAATTACTGTTAAATGAAGATTTAATTCTACTGGATGTGAAAAGTTAAAGCTATTATAAAGCTAACGGTCTTCTACAAAATTATACATATTTAAACCGAAACAAATAAGCTTTTTGAAAAAAAAATATTCATCGATGATAACTGACTTCATAAATGAAGAAACGCTACGATCATGCGAAATAATCAATATATATATATATATTTTTTAACGTGGAATTAAAATTATATAGTGTTGTCGCTAGTGAAGTGTACTAGACTCCGCACTCTGCTTATGGGGTCACTGAGACCCATTGTCATTAGTTGAACTTTTTTTTCAGAATTCCAAATTGTTCCAGGATATTCTATAGCTTTCCCTTTTGATAGAACCGTATGCTTCCTTAAAGCCAACGAATAACTGTTAAACAGTCCCATTGTATTCCCATTTTTTCTTTAAGATTCGTCTCAACGCAAAAATCTTCCCCAACGTGAATATATATCTTCTAAATCCACATTGGTGACCTCCAATTATTTCAACTACGTATACGCTTAAGCGAGTTGTCAGGATATTACTCAGAGCTTTGTAACATGTTGGGAATAATAACATTCCGCGGTAATTATCGCCTTTCCTATAAACCGGAACAATTACTGAGTTTTTCCATTCCTTAGGAAGCTCCTCCTTTGTCCATATAGCACTTATCAGTTTATGAAGTTCCTTGATTAGTGTCGTTACTCCAGCATTAATTTATTCAGCTCGAATATTGTCTATTCCTGGTGATTTGAAATGTTTCAGTTTCTTTATCTATATTTCGACCTCGATCTTGCTAGGTTCGGGTATCTACGGTTCTGCACTATAGATTTAAAAAAGTTCTGTTTGTCTCCGTTATGTACATTAAGAAGTTTTCGAAATAATTTTTCTACACATCGATGAGTTTAGTCGGATGCGTTTGAAGCTCTCGACGTTCATTTCTAATCCTCCCTAATCTAGACTATTAACCTTTCCTTAACGAGTTTATCCCGTTGTGCAGATCTCCTGTTATTTGTCTTCCCGTTGTCCTCTATCTTCTGAATCTTCGGGGTCAAATAATCTCGCTTCTTGTTTCTGAACCCGCGTCAGGCGTTGCGTTTCGCGTTACTGTAGTGGTATTTGCTTCGCTTTTATTATTTAGCCATAGCTGCCTTGCTTGTTTAAGTTTCCCATGAAGTTTCAGGCATTCATCATCAAACCAAGGTTTGTTTTTCTGCTGTTTCTTTTCACCTACACGTTCCTTCATCGCACCCCTCTCTGTATCACGAATTGCTTCCCACATCTTATTTACATCGATTTCAAGATTAACTTCATCTTTATTAGTACCCAATTCGGCTAAGATTTCGAACCTATTTTAGATTTCGAGCTGGTAGTCTGCTTTTACGCTTCAATTATCTACTCGTTTAACTTCGAATTTCAGTTGTTTAATCCTTAGCCTTCTCTGTTCACGATACATCACTTTTCCCTCACTTTTGTGATCACTAACTGACGGTCGGTGTCACCTTCCGCTCTTCTGTAAGACCTCTCTATTACGTTGGTATGTCTTCGTCTATCTACAAGTACCTGATCGATCTGGTTGAGAGTTTTGCCATCCGGAGATATCCAGGTGTATCTTTATGTTCAAATTACGTGCTTTTCATTAGTAAGTTTTTCGATACCGTAAATGATTTAAATCTTTCACCGTTGTTGGGCTTTTCGTGAAGGTTGTATTTACCTGTAGTATGTCTATATCTTTTCTTCCTCCCTACCTTAGGTTTGAAATCACTCAACATAATTTTTGTATTACACTTCGCTAATAAGTCAAACAATCTTTCTAGTTCCACGTACAATGTATCTTTCTCGTTATCATTAGCCACCTCGGTCTGTGCATAGACATTTATTAAAACTGTGTTACGCCATCGAGTACGTATAGTAACGTGCCATAGTCTATCGTTTACGAACTCGATATTTTGAACGACCGGAAAGATATTGTCCTTAATGAGGAACTATGTTCCGAAATCGTGAGACAGAGTTCCCCCGTAGTAGAAGGTGTACTTACCCTGTCGAATGCTATCTTGAAACTCCCGACGGACTTCCTGTTTCGCTAATATGTCTAGCTTGTACTTCTCGGTCTTGCATACCGCCACCTGAACGTTTTATATAACGTTCGCACTTTCCACGTTCGTATTCTAAGGACTTTGTTAAACCTGTTCTTGGAGCTCGCTCAAGCAGTCCTCGCCGGGAGATCGGAATGAGGGACTAGTTTACCTCCGGAATATTTTACCAGGAGAATCCATGAACCATCTGTTACTATTTCTTGTCTTGATTTAGCGTTGTAGGGTTGTCAACTCTACGATCTCCCAGTAAAGGCAGACACTCTGAATGTCGTTTTTATCCAACTGAGCTTTGCCGATGTCATTCATTTTCAGCCTCAGAATGGTAATGGTGAAGCTGCTTCCATTCACCATGATATTTTACTCCGGGGAGATTTCCCCTAGACTTTGTAGATCCTTCTACTATGTGCAAGGTAGCAGCACTTGTTTTGGTCCGCTCCAGAATATTTCCGGTACGCAACATATCTAGTCAGCATTCCCCTATCCGCCACTTTGAGAAGCGGCTAGTGGGGGATCAGTAACTCCAACCAGGCAGAAAGGTACGCTATCTATGTTACAAAAAATGACTGATAACGGCCCCCAAAAATGTCAACTTTTATTCGGGAATTCAATTTTAGCCACTTAGGCTACGCGATTCGTCTACCAGTAATGTTATTTCTTAGAAACACCGACATTCGTGTTACTGGCATGTGCGAATTTTGTCTGCCTCTATCTATAATTCACTAAATGACCCTATGGCCCATGAACAAACGTTAACCGTTGGATTCTATCGGGCCAAGATCAAGCCAGATTCGCTAATAAACACCTCCCTCACGAAGGATCCTTTTAATATTCTCATCCCAATGACGTCTCGGTCTTCCCAACAACGTCTTTTCCACAGCTTACCACTTACCATAGATATTTTTCTTTTCTCCTATCCGAGCTACGTAACCTGCCAAACTTAGCTACCGCGATTAAATTATTTGTAAAATGTCGGATGAATCTGTGGAGTTCTTCCATTCTAAGATCATTTACTTTCAAAGACCCGAAATTAATGTGTATTCGATCACCAAAATGATTTGTCTTGTGGTTTCTTCTCTAAGTCTTGAACTTTTTGCGTCAGTTATTCTAGATTTTTGTTCCTAAAATCGCGTGTGACTGAGTTTTATGCTACTGTAATGGCTTGCATTTCCTTCAGTTTTGTTTTTTAGTCATCACTGTCTTGTTCTCGTTCCTCATTAAGCTTAAGATACTCATCAAGCCAAGATTTGTTTTCAGCAGTTTTCTCAACTCAATGAACTATTGCCGCGCTCTACATTGTGCTATGAATTGCCTCCCACATCTTATTCATATAAGTTTACATATTATTATTGTGATATTTACTCGAGTCAGCACGGATTTCACATCTATTTGAGACTATGAGTTGCTATGGATTGTGCAATCCTATTTGCCGTAACTTTTGTGAACACTAACTGTTGTTTAATGTTATCTTGTGTAACAGCCTAGTTGCTGTTCTATTATTATTTTTTTTATTTTTTAGTTTTTTTGTGTGTGTTTTTTTAGCTTATTTTTTTGGTTCGTTTTAAACTTTTTAAGCGTGTTTTGTTTATTTTTTTAAATTTTTATTGTTATTTATTTAGGTTTTAGTTAGTTACGCAGCAATGACTAGGATTTAACGCTTGTTTTAATTGGGCCTCAGTCAATGCTTTGTAACTTGCTTTTGTTCATTGGTGTGAATTAGCTTTTTTTGTTTGCTGGGAGAATTGATCTCCCATGCCATGTTAGTTTAGTTTTAATTTTTAAAACAAAACAAATAAATGCATGGGCTTTTTGTTATTTGCACTTATTAAGCTTTGTTTACGATTGGTAATTATAAACACTAAATTTAGTATTATTTTTTAATTTAAACTGTTTTTGTTTATACAAAAAAATATATTATTTGTATTAAGAAGAATAGAACCGATATAACTACTACCAGAACTTTTTAGCAACATTATTTTAAAATTTTTACCTTATTAAATTTATTAATTTTGGTTTTGAGATTATTTATTAAAATGTACAATATGTTTTAAATTCCAGTATGGGGCCGCTATTGACCGAATTTTTACATTACAAATATTGGTTCGTTAGATTTCAATAGTTATATGCCTATTTTTTGTCTTTAGTTTTCAAATTTATTCGAAATTTTTGGTTAGCCATGTTTGAAAGCTACCGCATATTTTCATTACTTGATTAAATTAACAACATGTTAGT